>OZ007582.1:47222282-47302282 GCA_963931925.1 Onchidella celtica
CAAACCAGTCGCTTCTACTCTCTGTTTACGATCGTCGCCAGGTCCAATTAGGTCTGAGACCATGACGAAACAGAGCTTGAGAAGGGTCAGTGGTTGGGAAAACAAGTGTCTGAAGTAGACAGAGGGCAGATCTCCTGCAGGCACGTACAGCTGACAAAAGATACGGTCCATGATGGTCAACAGGGAAGGAGAAGAAGATACAATCCACAGGTCAAACCTAGTGAAGAACCAACCGTTAACTAAAGTGTCTATAACTTGCCTATTGTAGAAGGCAAAGGCCACAAAGAGCGGAGATACACATCTGAGAGGTGCGTGGTGTTCTCCATCCACTGCTATTCTCACTTGAAAATTCTTCACCACGGCCGGGGCTGCACCGTTTATCAGTACGGTCCGTATAGTTTTGAGCTGCCTATCCTGAATGAAATCAGCCAAAGCTAAATTCAGATTAAGTGAGTACTGCGTAATACCGCCTCCGCTGATCAGTACATGGAGAAACTTGTAGGTCAGTTGTCTTTGCGGGCCCACTGTCCTCCCACTGTAGTGTCGACCCCAGTCTTCGTTGTAGTAAAGAAGTAAGCTGTAGAAATCTTCGTCGTACATGTACTTATAACCCCATTCTGGATCGGTTTTATTGTTGAAGAAATGGGCGGTATTCTTAAACAGGGACTTCAAAACGGATTCGCCCTTGCCATCGCGCAGGTTAACTTTAGCACCAGCAGTCACTGCCCACTTGACCATCTCTAAGTTCCCCCTTTCCATGGCAAACATCAGAATGGTTTTACCATCCGTGTCTCTCGCGTTTATACCTGGACCTCTACTATTTTGTAGGAAATATCGGTAATAATGTGGATTAATGCCAATTTTGATGCGTCGGAGAAGGAATATGGGTGTGGTGAGACCGACAGCAGAAGCAACGGATTTCACATCCAGTCCCCGGTTCAACAAAGCCTCAATATGAGAATGATTTCTTGAAGTCAGCAGGGGCGTGCGGCCATCAGGAGTGACATAGTTCATATTAGCACCGTACTGAAGTAGACAATAGAATATTCTATCTTCAAAGAGTTTCGCTGCTTCCAACAGGGGCGTTGTTTTACCTTTTTCCTCACCACTGTTAACTTTAGCTCCATTCTTTAATAAGAATTCCACAAATGGCGTTGCTCGCAATCGCGTTGCTGCAACCAAGACACTTTCTCCGTTAACATCAAGTATATTTACATCAACACCTTTCTCCTTGACCAAAACCTCCGCTAATTCCGGAGAGCGAGTGTAAAATAAAGCAGAACGTTTATACTCTGGTTTCAGTGAGTTCAGATCCACATCAGGGTCACTGAGAAATGAATTAATCAGATTTGATTTCTGCTCTCTCAACGCCCGAATGAATAAGTCGGCTTTGGTAGTGTTCAAATTCACCTGCCGGGAGACCAGAGACATCAGGAGATCAGAGTCATCATTCTCAAAACAGTATCTTTTGACCCAGGCCTTTTCAGTTCTGTTCAAGTGGAAACGTCTGTCTGGAGATGGTTGGAGTAGCTGGTAAATGTTCTTTGTGTTACCAGCCCGAAGGGCTTTTAAGAGTGGGCTGATTTTAATGGGCTGGCATCTCTTTTTCCTATTTCGAGCCATTAGTTCTCCTGTGAGGAAAGACAGTAAGAGGTAAATTGGTCAGAGTGTCCGTCCTAAAGGTCTTTGAGTTACTACGTTGATAAAGTACGAGATCCTCCATGGGTTTGGGGTTTACTTTCAAATTGATTTGGACAGGAACTTCAAAGGCAAATTTAGACAGTTTTGCAGAAAAATCAGTGGGTTAACAGATTAGTTATTACAAATGCAGACATACAGGCAATACATCAGCAACGTGGCAGGTGGGTATCGGCACAAAGATACCATAAAACAAAAAGACAATTTAATCAGTTACACAGTGAGCTGTTTGAACTGTCACAGTATTTGACACTTTGCGACAGATTATCAATGCAGTAACAATGCTATATTTACGCTGATTCATGAATAAACATGAATAGAAAACTAATAATTAGTACAGACTACTATATTGACACTGACACAGGCAGACACATACATAGAAAACACCGTTGACGTAATCAAGTATAGAGGGAGGACTTCCGAATGCGTTCCATAGCTTTTATAACGTTATTGAACTTTGCTCACCGTTAGGCATTGTTTGAGAGTTTATTATCAATTATCACTTCATATTCACAATAACATTTGTAACACACTTGCCAAGAAAAACATTATAATCCCAGAAAAAAGTCTGAAGTGAGACAAAATCCGCAAACAGGTGCCATTTTGAAACTTGCTGGGTCGGTAACAGAATTTAACAAAAGCGCGACTAGCGAAGGTTTGCTGAAACAAAACTTGATATGGTGTTCAGGAATTTAAACTCACAACACATGGAATGGTCAGATGGACTAAATAAGACTCAGTCTATTTGTAGCGAATGATCACAATGATCGTCGTTTATTCTGGAAAGAAGGAACAAAGAATCATTGGTACAAAGGAAATGAAATCATTACTCTATATGCCCCCCAAGTCCTAGAACGCAGTGTGGAGGACTGACAAAACAAATGATTTAACTTGACACTAAACATAATACTAAAGAACTGGGCATCAAAATGTTATTAATAATTATTCTGCAAGGCCAGGTTTGTTATATGACTGAATTCTGCAGAGCATAGTTGGTACTCTATTGGCTTTTCCTGTCACAGTAGGAATATCGTTTGGGGATTGGGCTTTGGTACTGTCAGGTGTATCGGAAATGGGAGTGTCATTGTCAGCTAACATAGGCGGGTCGGGGTGGGTTGGCTCATAGGGCTGGGGAGTTGGTGTCAACTGCAGGGGAGGCACTGGATGTATGTCTTGTGGGCGTGACCCATCTGGCCTGGGGGTTGACGGTGCCAGCTGTGGAGGAGGCTCGGGGCGACTGGGTGATGGGGCTGGGACATTTGGTCTCGTTGGCACTGGACGAGCAATATGAGTGGCGGGCTCACGGGTCTTCTGGACGGGAGGTAGCCCATGGGGAGGTGGCCTGGGTACGGCCGGTAGGTACTTCCTGAGGAATTTCCGGTTGCGGAGGGTGACCCGGCCGGATCCGTCCACCCGTATAACGTATTGGTCAAATTGGCGTACCTCTACGACCAATCCAGTTTTATCCCACTTGGTGGGATGGGGCCCGACCTGGTTTTGTATGCGGACTGTATCGCCCACACGCAACGGCGGCAGGTGGCGTGTGTGTTCAGAAAGTTGCTCGTGAATTTTCATATGTCTGTTCCTTAGGGCAATCTCCCTGTCCTGGAGAGTTGACTTCCACGTGGGGTGGGGCTCGTATTTGCCTGGGTGAACCGGGGTGAAGTCTCGTATGGCACGTCCGAACAGGCACATGGCAGGGGATAGTTTAGAGTCTGGGTCCGGGGTATTTCGGTAGTGTAGCATGGCCCTTTGGAAGGGGTCAGTGTTCAGTGATCCATTTTGGTCAGTGTTGTCGACCAGTTTGCGCTTGACCGTTTTCACGGCAAGTTCAGCGCGTGTATTGCTGTGGGGGAATGCCACGGAAGATAGGCGGTGTGTCACACCCCAATTGCTGAGGAATTGCCGGGTGGAATTGGCGGTAAATTGGGGGCCCCCATCCGAGGCGAGTTCTTCACTGATGCCATATGTCACGAAAATACGGCGAAGGCAAGCAATGAGGCCAGCAGCTCCGTCAGTTGCCATTTCTACAATCGGCCAAATGCTGTACCTGTCAACAACAACCACATAGTTCTTGCCCTTGAATGTGAAGTAGTCTGCAGCTATGCATTGAAAGGGGTAGACAGGCAACTTAGGTGGGGTAGGTGGGGCGTTTGGCTGAGATGGGGCCATTCTGTTGCACTCATTACAGCGTGTTCGGAGATCTGCAATTGCTTGGGTCATGCCGGGCCAAAAGAATGAGCTCTCCGCCCGAGATGTCATCTGAGAGACTCCTTGGTGAGCCGAATGGAGGGATTGTAAAACTCTGTCGCGGAGGGAATGAGGGATCACGACCCGGTCGCGATACAGGATCACATCATCGAAGCATGACAGATCTTCTCTGAATCTGAAGAAATGGTGTGTGTCCTCAGGCCAGTCTTCGCGTTTGTCAGGGGCTCCCTCCTCTATCAGCATGCGAAGTTGGAGCATGGGGTCATCGTTGTTTGTGGCAATCTGCACGTCACGCCATGTAACTGATTGTGTGAGGTCGGAGTTTTGGTGGAAAGGTACGCAGGTCTTATTTGGGCGAGGGTCGAGGACACGGATGGTTGATAGGAAGGTCGTATGCACTGAGGGGTTGCCTTCACATGGTTCGTCTGTGCTGGGGTCTCCAACAGGGTGACGTGAGAGGGCGTCGGCCGTTCGGTTACGGACGCCAGGTATGTGCTTGATCTTAAATCTGTAACGTAGGGATCGCTCTTTGAGGCGCAGTAATCTAGGGTTTGGGATGTCCACGAGCGCCCTGTCGCCGAAGAGTTTGACCAGTGGGTTGTGGTCCGTAACTATGGTGAGGTCGGGGCAGCCCAGGACGTAGTGACGAGCTTTATCCAGGGCGTCCGTGATAGCCAGGGCCTCGCCTTCTACAGGCGAGTATCTGGACTCTGCACTTGAGGTGAATCGGCTACCGACCAATGTGACCTTCCATCCTGACTTACAGCAGAGTGGCTGGTTGGAGGTACAAGTGCAATGTTTTTGAAGTAGCCAGTATCCGATACCTTCTCGTGACCAGTCTGTGACCAGGCAAGTAGGGAGATCTTTGTCATAAATCTCGACTCCATTTTGTATCTCACTGATGATGATGGCCTTAGACTGTTCAAAAGCCTCCTGCAACTCCTCTGTCCAGACGAATCGGGCACCTGGTTTCAGGAGGGATCTGAATGGGGCCATGCGTGGTGCGGATGCAAATGCGTAGGATACTTGGTTTACCAGCCCAAACCAACTGCGAATATCAGTGATATTGCGAGGGGTGGGGAAGTATCGAATCGCCTCGATGGATTTGGGGCATGGGCTGACCGACGTTGGGGATATTTCAAAGCCTGCAAATTGTGCCGTCGTCAAGGCAAATCCAAATTTGGGCGGGGTGTTGAGGGTAACGCCGTTCCTGCCACAGGCATCGAGGAAATCCACCGTGTGGAAGAAAGCCTCCTCCATGCTGTCGTCCCACAAGATGGCATCGTCCACGCACTTGTTCTTTCTGGGGATGTTCGTCAGTATCTCATCATAACGCCTGGTATAGCAGTCGCCGGAGGCTATGTAGCCTTGAGGGGCAACGCAATAGCGATACCTTCCCCATGGTGTGATAAATGTTGTGTAATGGCGGTCTTCAGGGTGCAGTGGGATGCTATGATAGCCGTTCCATGCATCGAGGACGGTTTTGTATGTGTTGGGGGGAACCGATCGCGCCAGGTTGGATGGCGATGGCGTGTGGTGTGTCTCACGCCCCGCATGGCGGCTGAGGGCCTGGAAATCGACTGTCCTTCGTGGCTCACCCGACTTCTTTGATGCAATTGTCACGATTAAGGTTGATGACCTTGTACGCCACGAGTATAGAGGGGGTAAACTTAGTAGGGGAGAAGGGGAGTTTTTAAGTTGTTGACTAGCATGAAAGATTACTATCACGAGGAAGGACGGTGGCCTTGTGCGCCACGAGTCTAGGGGGGTGAGCTTAGCAGGGGAAAACACGGTTTTTAACATTGTTGACGAGCGTGAATAGATACACACGACTCGCTTTAAACTAGTCGCGTGTGCAAAAGCCTCGGGAGTATAAGTAGAGGAGAAGCTCGACACACGTGGTTCCCAAGTTATTCATTCCTAAAGGAAGACGCAGAATTTATCGGTCCGGGCGACAAGTGGAAGGTCGTGCCAGTGGGGACCAGAAGTGTTAGGTGTGTGAGGGATCCATGATGTTCACATTTATTTCCCAATAAGAAGAATTTGTCGGTCCGGGCGACAAGTGGAAGGTCGTGCCATGGGGACCAGAAGTTGAGGAGTCCTGATGATAGGATGGGAACCCTTCAGGAGCTCGTGATTTACGATGGCGGGTGTGAACCGTCGGTGTGCTGTGTGTTTGCAGAAGTTGAAGAGTCCTGAGGACGGGATGATGAGAACCCCTCAAGGAGCTAGTAATCTACGATGGCGGGTGTGAACTGTGTGTTCTTATTTGTGAGAAGCCAGGGGCGTCTGTTTCCCCTTTTATCGTCGAAGTTAGAGATCTAGAAAGGATCGTGTGAACTCTGGAGACGTGAAACTGCAATCAACGAGGAGGGCAGCTGTTGACTGAGACTATTAAGTATACGTAATTAAGTTTATGGACAGAGGGGTTAGATCTAGATGTGAAGCGGGGAATAGAGAATAACCATGATCCCCAAGAGTAAATTTGAAATATCTCTGTTTTTGTGATTATGTATGTGATTATCATGAGTTGAATGTTTTGACATAAGTTTTGTCATGCATTTATAATTAAATATCGTTTAATTTAAATCTCACTCCATGTGTCCGTTGATCGCTGTTCTGCTTGCTTGGCTTGTTAGCTGGGTTTGAAAGGTAAATAAGTCAGGTACTCATCACACACGTGGTCGTGACCATCTTCACGCACGTGATCGTGACACAATCAACATACGGCTGCATCAGGTGACCGGTGTGCCGACGGGTACAGGCTCAAGGACACCTAGTTCAACATCTCTATCCAGTCCGGCCTTTACAGCCTCCCGCCAGTGGATGGGTACTGATATGGGCGTGTGGTGTGCCACGGGAGTCATATTGTGGTCCACTATGATACGCATGGGTGGGCCGGATATCATGGGGAGCGGTTGATGTTCACACATGTTAAACACACTTGCCTTATAGTAGTCCAGTAGCCATTGCTCGATTCTGCCACGGTTGTCTGCAGAGGGGGGGGGGGGGGGGGGGAGGGCAGGGTCGTGGGTTTTGGCGGAGGCTCCTCACGTTTTGGGCAGGCACATGTGTGGGCGTGGCACGCGTGTTCGGTTGCCGGTTGGGTAGATCCAACGGAGGGGAAAAACCCAGGTATAATGCGTAACGCTATGCAGGCATTTTTGGAAAGGAAGATTTTGTCTGTGGATGGCGTGAAGTATACCAGTTGGCGAGTCGAGTGAGTGTCGCCCCCTGGGGATCGTCCGGAAATGCGCAATGGTAGGGCGCCAGATATAGTGATAGCCCTGCAGTTGGCCGCAGACATAGAGGTTGTTGTGGGGATGAGCTGAGTGGGGTTCAGGCCCAGCTTGTAGAGAATGGACTCCCCGGCCAGGGTGGACTGACAGCCAGTGTCAGCCATGGCAAGGGTAGCGACAGGGCCACTGATATCAGTGAAAGTAGGTGCGTATCCGAGGGTGTGAGAGTCCAATGGTTCCGCTGAGATTGGCACATCAAGGAAAGGTTGGGGGTCGGATGCGCGACGCTCCCATGCATCACAAAGCTCGTTGTAGATGTGGTGGTCTATGGTGATAGAGTCCGTATGGGTCTTGGGGTTCATGTCATTACAGTCTTTGTGGTAACCCAATTTAGTACCTTTGTCCCTGTCTGTGTCCATGTCAACGTAGCCCGGTTTAGGATCATTGTTGTCCCTGTCTGAGTCTATGTTAGTACCACATTCCTTATCAAAGCTAATTTTTGCATCATTGTTCATGTTAGATTCACAGTTCGTAGCAGGGCCGCAGCCGTTGTTTCTATGACAGCCTATGCATGCATCAGAGTTCGTGTCACAGCTCGGGGGGGGGGGGTGTTCGAGCGCGTATCCGCGGGGGCAGGTGTGGTATTGTCCATTGAAATGGGGCAGAGGGCTTGGAATACTGTAGAAGCATCATCAGTTGTCGGCCTGTGCTGATATGTTGACGAGGCGTTGGAGTGTTGATGTGCTGGTGGGGTGTTGGGGTTCTGTTGGCCGCGGCATACGGCCTCAAAGTGGTGACGTTTACCGCATTTGGAGCACGTGTGATTGTATGCAGGGCAGGACTGTAAACGAACGTTCCGCTGGCTTGAGTGTCCCTGGCGCCCACAGTAGTGACATCGCTGTTTGCCGGTGAATGTGTTGGGTGGGCCTGCATGAGTGTCATTAGGTGGGTTCGCTCGATTTCTCTCCTGTCTCTCGCGTCTCTTATATGTGCTGCTGACGGCAGCCGTGGCGCCACCCTGAGCAACGGTCAGCTGCCTTATGGATCGGCGGCCGGCTTCCTTCGCTTCGATTATTTTGATAGCGCTCTCCAGTTCAATGTCCTGGTCTTGTAGGCTGAAAATGTCCTCCCTGATGTCAGGATCCGCGAGTCCGCGGACTAGTACGTCCCTGATTTCGATCGCACTATAGTCAACCTTATTGTTACAGTGTGTGCACTTTGTTTGGAATTTGCATATGGCAGCCTGACCACGCAGTCGAGCGGTGTAGTTGCGCACAGGTTCGTCGCGGTCCTGCTGCATGATGTGGAAGTCGTGTCTGGCGACCATAATGTTCTTTTTTACTGCGAGGTTCTTGATGTAGTCGAGCACTATGGTTTCCTTTTGAGATGACAGGGAGCCGTAAGTGCGAGCCAGGTCTTTGCGCAAGTTCTCGTCGCAACATTCTAGTAGTTGGTATATAATGTCTGTGCCAGACAGCAATGTAGCAGCCTGGTAATCGGTCCACCGCTGTTTGAAGTAGTTGAAGTCCTCAGAGGTGACACCTGATGTGATGCCTGGACGTCGGACCTTCTCGGCCCTGGCTGCTGGCAGGGGGCTCGGAGCGGCTGCGGGGTGGACGTGCGCAGAGTGACCATCCATCAGTCTAGTGAGGGTCTAGTCAGTCGGTATCAATGGGCGGTAGTCAGATTGACTAATCAGGCGAAAGGGGGCTGGTGTAGCCATTGGCGATCCACGTACACTCATGTATGCCCTGTATTAGCTCAGATCATGCAATCTCCCAGCAGCTGAAATCGGATTGTTTTGGTACTAAGCCGATTCATAATTTTTAAAAACTATGCAAATTAACAAGGTCGGTAACTTTCCCTCATTTAGGTCAAGGGTGCAGTATGTGAGTATTAGTAAATGACTACCGTCAAGCTGTTAACTCACCTGCGTGGCGAAATGGTTAAGACGTGTGATTTTGGAGCGAAAGGGTGCGGGTGCGGATCCGAGTATTGTCATGATATGATTTATAATAATTATGTATGTGTTCACTTTCAGACGATTCTTACGCAGAGAAATTGAGATGACATGGAAGTAAGATAGAGAGGGGAGAGAGATAGAGAACGCGAAGCATGCCATGGAGTATTTCTTTGTCTTTCTTTAGAAAACCCCCCCCAAAATACCTAGCCCCTTTTTTTTATTTAAACCCCTCAAAATAAACCCTCTTTAGCATGTATGGAACGCATTCGGAAGTCCTTCCAGTATAGACAAACAGGAAAGAAAAAAATAGCCATGAATGAATAAATTGGATGGCACGAAGCAGATCTTCAGGGGGGAAGAAGGAAGAAACTTGGGGCAGATTCCAACTTTTCAAAGTAGTATATTAGGTAGTATATTAGGTAGTATATTAGCCACAATATTGCCTTCGGGGGAGGCATGTATTCTAAAGTGTTTGTCCTCCTCTAGTCATGGAGACGACCTGCATTTCGGTGCATTTGATGGAAGGTCTTCCGCCCGTCCGCGCCAGTCAAGAAAACAACTACCCCAGTCCCTTTTCGCCTGATTAGTCAATCTGACTACCGCCCATTGATACAAACTGACTAGACCCTCACGCCCCCAGGTCCATCTGACCATTCCAATGCAGGTTGTTTAAGCTTGTATCTTAATCATATTATGTTTGTTAACTTTTTGGTAAGTGGCGCGGACGGGGGGAAGACCTCCCCATTTGATACCACTTGTCGCACTTTTCGGTCCATTCAAGGCCGTGACTTATTATTATTTTGTCCCGTTAGAATGACACGGTTGTAACTTCCTTCCGTCAACATTTTCAAGAAATTGATGATTGAATTTTCGTGTGCTCATAGGTTTTAGGGATAAGTTATTTTTCTTTTTAGTAATAATCACAGATTACACACGGAATCCTCCTGATACTTTGACACACAATGGATAGGATGTGTAGTAATAGTGTGTAACTGAGTTCAGCCAGAAAATGGAGATAGAACCTTGTCATTGTAAGGAGACGGTTTGTTAATGGCATGGCTGCAGGATTGGTAGCAAAATCAATCTTAACAACAGTATTGAACGGCGGAGCGACACTGTGCTAGCAGTGTCAACTTGAAAAAAAAAAAAGCTACTCTTTCCACACAAAAAAAACGAAACAAAAAAAAAAACGAAGAAGTCATAAGAAGAGGGAATAACTGGTTACCCAGAACTACGCTGAACACAACAAATGGAAGGGAACGAATCCCGCATGTCTTGACTATTCAATCAGAACACTCTTATCCCTTTAAGCACATTTTCCTTACCCTTCACCTTGAACATAATGTTATCCCTAACCACGTCCCTTGCCCTTTCAAAATAGAAAACAAAAAGAACACCTCAGTTACTGTGTAACCAAAGTTGACAGGACGCGCGGAACTCTTTCTAAATATAAAACACCCTGGCCGAGTCTAGCAACATCCACATCTTACCTGCAATACTTCAATGGACACCACTGCTGTTTCTTGTGCAAAGCAATCTGAATTCTGCCATACGTTATCCCCGTCTCTCTCGTATGTCGGGCAAAGGCGTCCGACTTGTGTGTGTCGAACTATGACTTGCACGTTGAGTATTTTTGTAAATGGGTTTAATGAAACTTCAGACCTGTTTTCCCGGTGAAAAGAAAAACTAGTCTGCCTGCACAAGTGTCAAGAGTGAATACTACACACAAGAACGTGTGTCAGTGAGTTTTATTTACCAACAAAGCAATATCACAAACAGCGTCTGTTGCTGGGGCACAATAGTATTTCATACAGTAGGCTATGATAGATGGGTGGTGAACACGGACTCAGTATTTTCGCACGCTTCACTATGTTTTTGTTTTGCCAACGATTCAGAAACGTAAAAAGTAAATAGCATCTGCTTTAATAAAATGAATACAACTAACAATACCTAACGTCTAAATTGCCTTATAATAATCAGTGATCTGAATAAAAACTCCAGATCCAGTAACAGCGAACTTAAACGCCCGCGCCATCACAGTTAGAAGCCAGATTAAGCCCTTCTCTTTTCCTCTCACATGTTGCCGTTGTGACATGATCATTTTGGCCACCCATCTCAGGATTGATTCTTGAGCAACTGTCAGGTTCCTAATCTTTCTTGTTCACTCCTTTTCTGTCTTCTCATTTAAAAAGCATTTAAAAACAACAAACAAAAGCAATAACAGTGTTGTAGCTGTTGTGGTTTTTATACGATCCTATTTTCTTGCTCCAGCACAGACGCGTCCGTCCAAATGGCATTGTAGATTACTAAAAGTAAACTGCCAAATCCTCCCTGAAAGTTGCCACTCATAGCTGTAATAGTTCTCTCCCGATCCTCATCAAAAAATATTTTTTTATTTGAAAGTGCATTTTAAATTAAAGTATTTGTAATTGTTTTTGTATACGACTTTATTCCCATGTGGGAAATTTGCCTTTGTGTCATTGCACCCAGTTACAACTGGAGCAGGCACGTCGTCGAAACATTGCAGCGCCGGTCGGCGGTTTTTTTGGTGTGTGTGTGGGAGTGGGGGTGGGAAATGAGGTGTGGGGGGGGTGGATGAATATTACTTGATTTTTGCCCGGGCAGGGGCCTGTTCGGCCTGCTCTTTTCGATTTGCAACGGCCAAGTTATCTCTCACGTGTGCAAATGTGCACACTGGCCCTCCGAATTTTTTTTGGTCCTTATCCGAGTAGACTAGGTAGTCGATCCTCCCCCCCCCCCCCCCAATAGGATCAGGGACACGAAAATATGAGAAAAATCCCAAACTTTCAACATGCCTGCACCGGCCGGGTTTTGAACCCGGTACGTTTGGCTTGAGAGGCGAACAGGCGAGCAAATGAGATGAAAGAAGAGGAGAGAAGAAAAAAGAGTAGGAAACTGACAGTTGCTCAGACATCAATCCACATGAAAATATTTCTTCAGTCTGATTGTTCTAGCTGTCTATCTGCATACTTCAAACCAAAAAAAATGGCCACTCTGTTATCAAGCAGGAGAACGTTTTCAAGCACGAAAACGAAGCTGTCTTTCCAGATTTTGGCTTGGCGGGAATGATCAGCGATGATCAGGAGAAAATTCCGCACAACGTCACCGTGGAGCTGATACATCGAGCCAGAGACTACAACTGTACGGTATCATTGTTCTCCCAATAAAGTTTGGTTTTGCCAACTCTGTTTTTCATTATTTGAGCTGTAACACAATAGCTGTGGAGGAACTGGATTTGGCCAAGTGGTTCTTTGAACCTACTGCGGTGAAACATGCCCCAAATCCAGACATAATGAAGCTGATATGACATCGTACAGACAGAAGTAGAAAACGTGTATCGTTTGCTTTGGTTTGCTTGTAAAGTCTTTTATTATTGTTATGTATTATTTCAATGCACATTGAATGCTATACATTATGTATTATTTGAGCCGTAAACTAGGGCTTTTTGTTTTTAATAAAGACAGAGCACTAGAACATAATAGAGAAAAACTGAGGATACGATATTAGACATAGCTTGTGCTCAGAAATGCGAAGCTGGAGTGAAAGGAAGAAAGAAAAGCAATTGATCAAGGGCTCGAACCTGCAGCGTGAAGGACGGTCTTGCCGGTAATAAGAAAACAACTGGTTTAACCGCTCGGCCACTCGTCTCCCCAATAAAGAAAGACAATCGTGGGCGAACTATTGTGGCGTCTCTTGCTGACGAGTGTGTTCATTCACTGTCCAAGCTCACCCATAATTACCTCCCTTCCCATCCCCAGTAAATGTGTTTTGTATAAGTTTATTTGTTCGGATGATTGTTTGTACTATTTGAGGGGAATAATGTTTTTAAAAGCGCAGAAATTAATTGTAAATATTCCTGTCAGAATCACTCACCGATACCTCGAAGTATTCAAATTATTGGATTTGGGCAAACAGAATATTATGAAATATTTTAAGTATATTAATTTTTCTCGCACGCTTGGCCAGTGATTAATTTTAATGCTGAATGACCAAAGACGCAGTACTTGTCTTGAAGACAACTTTCTTGAAAGTCATGAAGTAGTGAAGCAATAAAATGTGTCCCAGACCCCCCCCCCCCTTTCTCCTTTTTTTAAATGTAGGATTAATATTTGATTCATATCTTTGTAGGGTAATAATCATTATATTTTCGATATGGATGTTATTGATAAATGCTGCACTTTTACTGGTGAATACTAAAATCACATGTTGTAATGGTCAATCCTGGACACAGAATATCACGACGAACCATTCCTTCTCCCATTATATGTCCATAAATTGTGCGCGTATAAATACGATGAGGACTTCTCTTTTACGTTCAGCTATGAAGGGCTGTGTGGTGCGAATTGTTGCATAGCTGACATCAATGATACGCGTGAGGGTTGACAGACGGAATATGACGAGTCGATTCGTGTCGGTATCCTATGTCTCCGGGCCAACATCATTATGACATCAAAGTAATATTTAGAGTTGCAGTGACCATTGGAATAAACAAAACAAAAAAAGTACAAAACTATTTTAGCCCAGGGGCGACTAACGGTGATCAACTTTTTAGTTTGTTCTAGAGAAAGAAATTTATTTTTCACTAATTGGTGGAGAAGGTTGATGATTAAATACAAATGTAATGTGAAAAGCTAATTTAGCCAGACTTTCCCTTAGCCTATAAAGACACTCGCCCACAACCGCCACAAATGGAGCCAGCTGGTGCAATGTTCATCAATGCAGCGCCCCTACGACCCCGGTGGGTTATGGGATCAGTGACCAGTGATAAAGCTATAGTATTATTATCATACACCCAAACTTTGTCTTAGCCAGTAAAGCTACAGTATAATTATGATACACCAAAACTTCTGTTTGGAATAAATAAATAATTAAATAAATGAATAAATGGTAAGAATACCAAACGAGTATTTGAATACCTAGAAAATGAAGTAGATTGATGGTTATGAAAACTCCCAGTTCATATTGAAAAGAAAGAATTTGGGAACCCCATCCAGTCACCATTTCCTTCTTAGCAGAAATGAAGAAAAATTTACTGACAATGTTGCAGAGCCAGAACGAAGCCAAAATAAGAGGTAATCAATTTTTTTTTTCATTCAAATACCAAAGGATTAAATGCCCAGTGACTTGGTTGCTGTTTGCAATAAATATTGTGGAAATAATCCATTTTAGAGGGCTTTCACATTAAACTCAGCCAAGTGTGAACTTCCAACCTAGGCTTCTCTAATCACTGAATTGTTTTCTGTGTCGTTTTTTTCTCTTAAATGTCACAAGAAATAAATATAAACATAAAAAATTCTTAAGATTTAAAAAAGAAAGAACGAGTAAGATAAAACACATGACAGAGCACTTTCATAGAAGAAAATAAAAGTTTCCGAAAAAATAAAAACAAAATCAAAGAAACGCATGCTTCTAACAATAGCAATTAAATAGCAACTAAATAGCAACACCTTATAATAATTGCATCAAAATTCGGAGGGCCCGTGTGCACGTTGCGCACGTTAAAGATACCTTGGCAGTTGGAAATCGTAAAGAGCAGGCCGAAAGGCCGCTGCCCGGGCAAAATTGAAATTAATAGATTAAAATTTATCCATGTCATCTCCCCCCCCCCCCCCCCCCCCCCGCCAGAACAAGAAATAATAAAAAACAAGTAAAGTGAGGTGTAAATGCCAAGGGCAGCGAAACCTCTTAAAATAAAGACCTCAAATCTATAATAATTGCATATAAACATCACTGTTTTTTTGTGACTTGTTCTCTGTCCCGTTTTGGTATCCAGTAACAATAGTTTGTATGACTTCACTGAACTGTGGCAAAAAAGAAGAAAAATGTTAATTACCAAAGCCCGGTGTTAGTGACAGCTACAATCAATAATTATAGTCCATTCTAAAGGAAACAATCTACTTTATAGTTCACTAGGACATTCTTCCAGTTAAAAACATACATTACTACAAAGTACAAAATATTGTGCCTGCTACAACTCAATTGTTTTGTTTTTTGTTGTAAAAACAGCAGGACATCGTTTTTATTCACACAGCTACATTTTTTTTTCTACTTTTTCAAACCTCAGTTAGGTTTTTCCGAAGCGCCTCATTTGCCAGTTCAGGATGTGTGAACTAATTTGTAAAAAAGTTTTACGATGATGCAGTAATATAGTTTTGAAAGTTTTGACAGGACCGGTTCACTTGACTACCAGTCTGAAGCGATAGCAATACCAATTCACGGTGTGTAAGTTTTGTCTAAGCCAGGCACACTCTGGCCCATTTGATGGTCTGTCTTAGTCAGATGGTGACATCACCACATTAAGATTTAATGAAACCGCGTGCACCAGTCAACATAATAATGGGATCTCATTCAACCTCAGTCTCTTGATGTCAGCATCACACAAATCTGTCAACCAGAATCGGCTGGTGCACATTTTCATTTACGGGAGCTGCAAGTCATTTTCATTTCTGAATATTAAAGAAAACAAAACAGAAAAAAAAAAAATCTTTAAAATCAACATTTCTTTTCTCATGCACACGTTACACACACACACACGCACACACGCACACACACACACACCCACACTCCCACACAGACACACACACACACACTCTCACACACACACACACACACCCACACTCATATTATAATTATGTGTGTTTTTATCAGATTTGATTGCACAAAGCTGTTACACGTCCATTATCCCTTGCCTTAGTTTGTTTCTTTTTACGATTCATCCCTTTCTTTTTCTTTCATCCTTTTACTCTCTCATTTCATCCGTTCTTATCTTGGTTGTTAATTTAAGAAACTATCTGCCAGTAAGGGGAATTAACTTAATATTATATTTTTATAGTACATTTCAGTAGTTACTGCCCTTCTCATTCATGCCGCTTGTTCCAAACATGAGATTTATTACACAAACGTTGGACCATTTGATGGATTTTCGACTTACTGTTGGCTGAATTTACTAAAACAGTTGTAGGTTTAGCCACTTTATGCCTTTTGTGATTCGGTTTGTTTTGCCTGCGTGGTCTACACAGTCATAGGCTTATTACATTATTGTTGTTTTAATTCTTACAAGTAGTGCGTCATGAATTGCTCCGCCACTGTTTTGATAAAAAGTAATTTAAAACTCCGATAGTCGCAAGCTCAGGGCATGACGTGTTTATTTATTTATTTATTTATCTATCTATTTTTTTATATAATTATTTTGTTTAATTTGACAGAATTTTTATAATTTATCTTTATTGTTGTTTTTTTTTAATTTTATTAGCATTTAGTATTATTTATCTTTTTCTGTTTTTGAGTGAGTAGGGTCCTTGATACCAGACAATCAAATTGTTGATACATTGTCGTTAGGATTAAGAAATGTGAGTTGGTTAACATGTGTAATATAAAGTGAAATAAAATAATCACGGCCGTAAACCAGGCGTATCATTACGGTCTAATTTATTAGTTAATTAAAGCTGATGACACACTTAGTCAAACCTTTTTTTGTGTCGGTTTAAGCGAGGGATGTGAACTATGGGGTTACACGTGATCTCCCACATTGGTGAGACCGAAGCGAGTCTTTAACACCAGCCCAGGTGCGAGAAAACTGTTTTGAGTCCCAAGGCTGGAAGAGAGACCTGACGGACTGAGACGAAAGAGATACAAAACGGGACGCAACTCAGTGCCCAGTCGGCCTAATTCTGCATCCCTGGACCCTAGTTCTTGCTTGTTCTATCTCCATTTTCTGAAAAACTGGAGATATTTTTTAACATGTAGAAGAGATATAACATATGCACACGTTGGCAATTGTTAAAAATGCGCTGTGGCACTTATCAAGCTGTTCCACATTACCGATGTGTGCTAACTCTTTATCACAATACAAAAGCCACGAAGCGTTTAACGTCGAAGCTCTCAGTTGAGCAAAAATTGGAGTTGGAACAAACAAGGACTACATTTAAGGTCGTTATCTCGTTTCAGAAGGAAAACTGAATGCGTCATTTTAATGAGCCTACCCATTGTAAGCCAAGAACATGGCAATGTAGTAATTGTTCAAACCCGTCCCGCGTTTATCTACTCTAAAGTATGGTGTTCGGTGTTTGCTAAAAAAGCATTCGACAGCATCTACCACCATCAAGGTTAAATGAAACTGACGACGGTTTAATGTTTACAAATTTATACCAAATGCTTTGATATGCTCTGTGACATTTCATTATATTTTATATTCATTGTGTTTTGACTCAGTATGTAAATCTGTTTTGACTCTGTGGACCACACTTGTTTTGACTCAGTGGGCCATATCTGTTTTGACTCAGTGGGCCCCCTCTCCTTTCCGACTCAGTGGGCCACATCTGTTTTGACTCAGTGGGCCACATCTGTTTTGACTCAGTGGGCCACATCTGTTTTGACTCAGTTGGCCACATCTGTTTTGACTCAGTGGGCCACATCTGTTTTGACTTAGTGGGTCACATCTGTTTTGACTCAGTGGGCCATATCTATTTTGACTCAGTGGGCCACATCTGTTTTGACTCAGTTGGCCACATTAAACATTGCTCTAACTCAGTTTGCCACATGTGCACATTTGTTTTAACTCAGTTTGCCACATGTGCACATTGGTTTTAACTCAGTTTGCCACATTGGTTTTTAACTCAGTGGGCCACGTCTATTTTGACCTAGTGCCCCACTTCTGTTTTGTCTATCCCTCAGCTGACTAAAGACATTCTTGACGCCCCTGAACTAGTGAGACAAACCTGTTTCTGTCTCGCCAATGGGCGAAGTCGCACCTAACTCTATAGTCCACATCTTACATTAAAAGAGAGGAAAATAGAGCTGTCTCAGTGCGCCACCAACGTTGGTAGGGAGAAGAAATCAGACGTTCTGAACCAGCAGTTCCCTTACACGGAAGTTCAGACTTATCCGCCTTAACGCTACACAATAAGCGTCTAGACCACTAAAGCACTTAATTACACTGATAATGTAGGGTGATTATAATCGGCGGGGCTATTTCCAGGGCAAAGACAAAGATTTAATTGCATCCAATAAAAACAATTTGTCATTCATTGCGGTTCTTTCAGGAAAACGGAGAGGCTTTTCTAGATTTTTCCTCCGGAGAAAAAAAAGGGGGTGGGTGTATGGAAGTCGGAGGGGGGCAAGGAGCTTTTTATTTGTGGTATGGAACAAGTTAAAGTTCAGTGATCCGCCTCTGTCTTGTCCTTGGGGGGGGGGGGGTGGGTGTTTGGAAGTCGGGGGGGGGGGGGGGGCAAGGAGCTTTTTATTTGTGGTATGGAACAAGTTAAAGTTCAGTGATCCGCCTCTGTCTTGTCCTTGGGGGGGAGGGAGGTGGGTGTATGGAAGTCGGGGGCAAGGAGCTTTTTATTTGTGGTATGGAACAAGTTAAAGTTCAATGATCCGCCTCTGTCTTGTCCTTGAGGGGGGGGGGTGGGTGTTTGGAAGTCGGGGGGGGGGGGCAAGGAGCTTTTTATTTGTGGTATTGAACAAGTTAAAGTTCAGTGATCCGCCTCTGTCTTGTCCTTGGGGGGGGGGGGGGTGTGGGTGTTTGGAAGTCGTGGGGGGGGGGGCAAGGAGCTTTTTATTTGTGGTATGGAACAAGTTAAAGTTCAATGATCCGCCTCTGTCTTGTCCTTGGGGGGGGGGGGTGGGTGTTTGGAAGTCGGGAGGGGGCAAGGAGCTTTTTATTTGTGGTATGGAACAAGTTAAAGTTCAGTGATCCGCCTCTGTCTTGTCCTTGGGGGGGGGGGGGTGGGTGTTTGGAAGTCGGGGGGGGGGGGGAGGGGGCAAGGAGCTTTTTATTTGTGGTATGGAACAAGTTAAAGTTCAGTGATCCGCCTCTGTCTTGTCCTTGGGGGGGGGGGGGTGGGTGTTTGGAAGTTGGGAGGGGGCAAGGTGCTTTTTATTTGTGGTATGGAACAAGTTAAAGTTCAGTGATCAGCCTCTGTCTTGTCCTTGGGGGCGGGGGGGGGCGGAGGGTGGGTGTTTGGAAGTCGGGGGGGGGAGGGGGCAAGGAGCTTTTTATTTATGGTATGGAACAAGTTAAAGTTCAATGATCCGCCTCTGTCTTGTCCTTGGGGGGGGGGGTGGGTGTTTGGGAAGTCGGGGGCAAGGAGCTTTTTATTTGTGGTATGGAACAAGTTAAAGTTCAGTGATCCGCCTCTGTCTTGTCCTTGAGGGGGGGGGGTGGGTGTTTGGAAGTCGGGGGGGGGGGGGGCAAGGAGCTTTTTATTTGTGGTATGGAACAAGTTAAAGTTCAGTGATCCGCCTCTGTATTGCCCTTGGGGGGGAGGGGGGTGGGTGTATGGAAGTCGGGGGCAAGGAGCTTTTTATTTGTGGTATGGAACAAGTTAAAGTTCAATGATCCGCCTCTGTCTTGTCTTTGGGGGGGGGGGGTGGGTGTATGGAAGTCGGGGGGGGGGGGGGCAAGGAGCTTTTTTTTTGTGGTATGGAACAAGTTAAAGTTCAGTGATCCGCCTCTGTCTTGTCCTTGGGGGGGGGGGGGGTGGGTGTTTGGAAGTCGGGGGGGAGGAGCTTTTTATTTGTGGTATGGAACAAGTTAAAGTTCAGTGATCCGCCTCTCTCTTGTCCTTGGGGGGGGGGGGGGGGTGGATGTTTGGAAGTCGGGGGGGAGGAGCTTTTTATTTGTGGTGTGAAACAAGTTAAAGTTCAGTGATCCGCCTCTGTCTTGTATTTGGGGGGGGGGGGGGGTGGGTGTTTGGAAGTCGGGGGGGAGGAGCTTTTTATTTGTGGTATGGAACAAGTTAAAGTTCAATGATCCGCCTCTGTCTTGTCCTGTGGGGGGGGGGGGGGGTGGGTGTTTGGAAGTCGGGGGCAAGGAGCTTTTTATTTGTGGTATGGAACAAGTTAAAGTTCAGTGATCCGCCTCTGTCTTGTCCTTGGGGGGGGGGGGGGTGGGTGTTTGGAAGTCGGGGGCAAGGAGCTTTTTATTTGTGGTATGGAACAAGTTAAAGTTCAGTGATCCGCCTCTGTTTTGTCCTTGGGGGGGGGGGGTGTTTGGAAGTCGGGGGCAAGGAGCTTTTTATTTGTGGTATGGAACAAGTTAAAGTTCAGTGATCCGCCTCTGTCTTTTCCTTGGGGGGGGGGGGTGGGTGTTTGGAAGTCGGGGGGGGGGGGCAAGGAGCTTTTTATTTGTGGTATGGAACAAGTTAAAGTTCAGTGATCCGCCTCTGTCTCTTCCTTGGGGGGGGGGGTGGGTGTATGGAAGTCGGGGGGGGGGGGGCAAGGAGCTTTTTATTTGTGGTATGGAACAAGTTAAAGTTCAGTGATCCGCCTCTGTCTTGTCCTTGGGGGGGGGGGGGTGGGTGTTCGGAAGTCGGGGGGGCAAGGAGCTTTTTATTTGTGGTATGGAACAAGTTAAAGTTCAGTGATCCGCCTCTGTCTTGTCCTTGGGGGGGGGGGGGGTGGGTGTTTGGAAGTCGGGGGGGGCAAGGAGCTTTTTATTTGCGGTATGGAACAAGTTAAAGTTCAGTTATCCGCCTCTGTCTTGTCCTTGGGGGGGGGGGGTGGGTGTATGGAAGTCGGGGGGGCAAGCAGCTTTTTAATTGTGGTATGGAACAAGTTAAAGTTCAGTGATCCGCCTCTGTCTTGTCCTTGGGGGGGGGGGGTGGGTGTTCGGAAGTCGGGGGGGCAAGGAGCTTTTTATTTGTGGTATGGAACAAGTTAAAGTTCAGTGATCCGCCTCTGTCTTGTCCTTGGGGGGGGGGGGGGGTGGGTGTATGGAAGTCGGGGGGGGGGCAAGGAGCTTTTTATTTGCGGTATGGAACAAGTTAAAGTTCAGTGATCCGCCTCTGTCTTGTCCTTGGGGGGGGGGGTGGGTGTTTGGAAGTCGGGGGGGAGGAGCTTTTTATTTGTGGTATGGAACAAGTTAAAGTTCAGTTATCCGCCTCTGTCTTGTCCTTGGGGGGGGGGGGGTTGGTGTTTGGAAGTAGGGGGGGGCAAGGAGCTTTTTATTTGTGGTATGGAACAAGTTAAAGTTCAGTGATCCGCCTCTGTCTTGTCCTTTGCGGGGGGGGGGTGGGTGTTTGGAAGTCGGGGGGGGGGGGCAAGGAGCTTTTTATTTGTGGTATGGAACAAGTTAAAGTTCAGTGATCCGCCTCTGTCTTGTCCTTGGGGGGGGGGGGGTGGGTGTTTGGAAGTCGGGGGGGAGGAGCTTTTTATTTGTGGTATGGAACAAGTTAAAGTTCAGTGATCCGCCTCTGTCTTGTCCTTGGGGGGGGGGGGGGGTGGGTGTTTGGAAGTCGGGGGCAAGGAGCTTTTTATTTGTGGTATGGAATAAGTTAAAGTTCAGTGATCCGCCTCTGTCTTGTCCTTTGGGGGGGGGGTGGTGGGTGTTTGGAAGTCGGGGGGGGGGGGGCAAGGAGCTTTTTATTTGTGGTATGGAATAAGTTAAAGTTCAGTGATCCGCCTCTGTCTTGTCCTTTGGGGGGGGGGGTGGGTGTTTGGAAGTCGGGGGGGGGGGGCAAGGAGCTTTTTATTTGTGGTATGGAACAAGTTAAAGTTCAGTGATCCGCCTCTGTCTTGTCCTTGGGGGGGGGGGGGGTGGGTGTTTGGAAGTCGGGGGGGAGGAGCTTTTTATTTGTGGTATGGAACAAGTTAAAGTTCAGTGATCCGCCTCTGTCTTGTCCTTGGGGGGGGGGGGGGGGGTGGGTGTTTGGAAGTCGGGGGCAAGGAGCTTTTTATTTGTGGTATGGAACAAGTTAAAGTTCAGTGATCCGCCTCTGTCTTGTCCTTGGGGGGGGGGGGTGGGTGTTTGGAAGTCGGGGGCAAGGAGCTTTTTAGTTGTTGTATGGAATAAGTTAAAGTTCAGTGATCCGCCTCTGTCCTGTCCTTGAGGGGCGGGGGGGGGGGCGACTCTGGAATAGATGTGTATAGATGGTTTTTGTTTCGGGTTTGTCTCTGTCACCCTGGCAAGACTTGAAGAGGAGTGATTGATTAGCAAGGGGACGTCCCTAAAGATCATAGGTTGTCGGTGGCCGCTTCTGGTAGGTTTTCTCCTTCTGATTTCCTTCTGTTATATTTTGTCTAACCACTTTCGTCTTTCTAGGACAATGTGACCGCTGTCCTGTCCTGTCCTCGAGCTTTCTCCTATCTCAGACCTTGAAACGCAACATCCGTAAAATGCTTATATACTTGATTTTGGTGACAGTATACCTCCCTTTGTCCTAAATGATTTTCCCACGCGCTTGACTTCAAGCCATCTACTTCCATCCTTGGTGGCGTGGCCATTTCGGATGACGAATGTTTGTGGTAAAGCCGTGATGTCCTAAAGCTTAATATATGGCAATCTGCATGGACTATTTGAATGTTGCATTGCAGATACAGTTGAATTTTATATATTATCAACAATTTACATGGCTTTCCTGGCCCTTCATCTTAGGGAGTTACGACAGTAAATAAAACGCATGTAAGTATGCTCTCCAGAATCCCCTTTTCATACACTGCCAATTGCATCTTTCCTTATTTCTTATTTAGCTTAAACTCCAAACTTGGGGTTTTCATTACTGTAATGCTTTTCACATCTATAGATGATTATGATTAACAAAGCGTCAAATTTGTACAACTCTTCATAATCTGTTTTTCTTTGAAAGTCCAAGTGTAATAAATAAATGAATCTGGTTGACACAACGCTAAACCATGTTGTGTCTATAAACCCATTGGCGGTGCAATTATAGCGCATTTTTCATTAACTAGCTGAGGTCCCCGGCCCTGCCCGGGATAAATCGGTTTGAATATTGGTTTCAGTTCTGGGTGGTTATTATGGACCTGCTTCATCTGGCTTGTTCCTATTTGTTTATTTTATTTTTGTTTGTTTGTTTTTAAATAAGTCTTACTGCTCTGCCTTTGTGAGTTGACACCCTGCGCATCCCGTACAACTGCATGATTTGCGCACGGGTTAGTGTGTTTGATAGTGAACACATCGCAGGTAATGATAACGAAACCTTAAAATGGCGAACCATGACTCGAAATAGATCTGAATGATGGCGAAACAATAAATTTCCAAAAAAAAAAAACTACAGCGATTTGAGACTTGTTTGCCTACCGATAGTACGTTTTTTAGGGGGCATGCTGCATCAGTGCATGCTAGATCTAGCTCTCACAGACACTACTGTGATTATGAATCGAATTCCGGGGCCGGAAGTGGAAAAGCGATTAACAAAGAAAGAGGTCATAGGTTAACGAACGTACAATTCGGATCAAACGCTCTCGCAAATTTACTGTTCCATTCTTATCGCATTATTGGAATAACTCACGAATCCCATAAGCTTTTTTATGCCTATGTACATAGGAACACTGGTCAGTATCGTACAATTGTGTGTGCCAAATTTCAGTTCAATACGTCCAGTAGTTTTTGAGTCCATAGGGAACAAAGGGTTTTTCTTACATTTTTTTTGTATAGATTTGAAAATTAGATACAAAATTAATGTTCTTATTCTTTCACAGTTCTTGGCAAAAGGCCTCAGGATTCGTAAAGAGTGATGGTTGTAGTCTGATCTAACAATAATGACTGACAGACAGGCTAACAGATAGATAGATATCAAACATTGCGTGATCCACTCATACCCACCACTGTGATTCATTCTGATGGCATGTTATGTCGGTATACTTGATAGTGTTATATAATTTCAAATGCATCCAACATTTAAAATAATTGTTCAATTTATTTCCAGAACAGTCCAGGTATGAAGACCAAACACTGAAACCATGTCATGGAACAGGGGATTAACAGAAGCCAGAAATAGATTTGGCATCTGTGTGTCCTTGCCAGGAGAACTTTTACACTGATTCAGCAGAATATTGGAAGGCTGGTGAAGCAATGGATAAAATCGGTTTTGTTTCGGTTTTGCAATGAAGCGTGAACTATGGATTTAAACTGGATCTGGCGCACAGAGGAGTGCAAATTGCAAAACAATTTGGTCTCACCAGTTTCAGTTGCATCAAAACAGTCGTGAGCCAGATTGCGGATAGAGAGATCTCGCACACTGAGTGAAGACATACCTGAAACAGACTCAGCTTGGATCCAGCCTTTACTGTTCTTGCCCACAGCATCCGCTCCGCTATTTTTACAGACAATGGCGAATGAAAAACGTTCTTTGCCTCTATAGCGGTGAGGAGCGGGGCGGAAAGGATTCTGTGGATAATTATATAGAGACAAAGAATGTTTCACGTCTTTATCCGTAAAAAAAGCGGATCCTGTGGAAAAGTATACAGAGACAAAGAGTGTTTATGTCATTGTCCTCAAAAAACTGCGGAGCGGAGAGGATGCTGTTGACAATTATACAAGGGCAAAGAATGTTTTACGTCAGTGTCCGTAAAAATAGCGGAGCGGAAAGGATGCTGTGGAAAATTATACATAGGCAAATAATGTTTTACGTCAGAGTCCGTAAAAATAGCGGAACGGAGTGGATGTTGTGGACAATTATTTAGAGGCAAAGAGTGTTTTGCGTCATTGCCCTGAAATAGCGGAGCGGATACTGTGGACGAGTGTAGTAAATTTCCGCGGACAATGATTCTGCCATTCTGGCCACTTGGAAATTCCTGATTTCCGCCATTAAATAATTTGGAATCAAGAAACTGATACAGTTGTTTTAGCTTGGAATCCATCCAGAATTGGTTTCTAAAAATTACTGATACAATCGTCATCATTTTCCCTATATATTATTTTTTGTACTTATCTATCGACTCGGCTTCCACCTTCCTGGTCCGTCTCTTTCCCCACCCACCCTACTCGCATCTAAGCAAGGAAAAACCCCGAGTAATTATCATGATTAAGTCTGAAAGACATTATGGTCAATTTTCTCCGGTAGTCACCGAGAAGTAACCATTGGTGAGTAGTTGGTCCAAGAATTAAATGGGATCGATTTAACGAGCCGCCACATAAACATTACAGCAATCACTGAGGAGAATCTCAGTACTTAGTCTATGGAGTCAAGGGTCTGGTATGAGCTATAGGATCCAGGATTTTGTGCTTCGGCTGGTCTAGAGGGGAAAGGAAGTGGATGCTGGCAGGACGTGGGGACAGAGCGAGATGGTCTAACTGTGGTGACAGGTAGAAAAAACACAAACAAAAAATAAACAAAAGAAACCAGCAATGAATGAAAAACTGTACATCTGTGTGCAGGAAGTTAAACATGTGAGTATCTCTGCAATCTTTGTCTGCCTGATTCTCTCTCTCTCTCTCTCTCTCTCTCTCACACACACACACACACAAACACACACACCCTCTCACTTTGTGTGTGTGTGTCTGACTGGCTGTCTCTCTCTCTTTCCCCACCTCTGTCTGCCTCTCATTCTCAGACTATTTTTTTCTCTTCCTTTATTTGCCTCTTTTCCAGGTACCCCCCCCCCCAGCCCCGCCCCCCTAAAGCTCTGTCATGCAAACTGGAGATCTTTTAGTAGGTAGAAGAGGTATAACAAATGCACAATTTGACACCTGTTTAAAATGCGTTGTGGCATTTGTCAGCCTGTTTCACAGTTGCGATTCATTCTAACTCCTTATCATGATGGTAAAGTCGCAAACGTTTAATGTCAAGTTTTTAAACTGTGCAAAAAGTGGAGTTGAAACAAACAAGAAGTGAGATCTCGAAAGAAAAAATTCAGTGAGACTTCCACCGCTCTCTCAACTTTCACCCCTGTAATAAAAAGCAGCGATAACGTCCAATGTAGCTTACTGGTCCTTGTATTTCATGTACAGTGCCATAGATACATTAGTCCACTATTTAAATAGTTTGTCCACAGCATCCGCTCCGCTCCGCTATTTTACGGAAAATGATGCATGAAAAAGTAAGACCCTCTTTGCCTCAATAACTGTGAGGATCAGAGCGGAGCGGATGCTGTGGACAAGTATGCAGAGGCAAAGAGTGGTTTACTTTTTCATACGTCATTTTCCGTGAAAATAGCAGAGCGGAGCGGATGCTGTGAACAGTCCAGAAGTACATCTCACTGCCACGCCAAGCTCACGATTGAAACTGCCTAATCTACCCATCCCCAGTACCGCTCTGCACAGTCATGATTTACTAACTAAAGACACGACGTAATTACGTCATTGCTTTTTGTGTACTCTCAAATGAGGTCCGCGGAAGGTCTGAGCTGGGCCAGGGAAACTGGATTAAATATCTAAAGTGTAGCCACTTGTGGGTAACTGGAGCCCAGGAAAGTGGGGTAGGCGATGGTCCAAATTTAGTTAATGGGGTTTTCCCTGACAGCACAAAATGATGTTAGGCATTTAGGGAGAGAAGAATAGCCAAGGTAATTTGTACGGCTACCTCATCTCAAGAAGTCAGGTTGTTTAAGGAGATGGGCGGGATGGGTTACGGTGGTATTCTGTGCTGGTGGAGCAAGTATGTCATCGAGACCCAGCAGTGTAGGCTTTTCTCCAACAGAAATTGAAGATCCTGTTTCCAAGACTGGCATGGGTAAGTCAAATTTTGCATGAGTTGTGGCCCATTTCAGATAGCCTTTCAAAATTAGTGTGAGGCGCGAGGCAAGACTAGCATTCAATTAAAATTGGCTACGTCCAGTCTTTATCCAAAGTTTTAGCTGAACACTTTCAAGTTTTAATTGAACACTTACACCGGGTCTTGTACTACTTTTGAATGACCATCTGAAAGGAGCCATAACGCCTTCAAAATTGGACGTAACCAGATTTGGGAAACTCTCTTCAGCTGCAGAGTGTCAGTCTGATAGGGCACTGTCTCACCTCTGTTCTTCCTCTGTTTTTGACTCAGTGCGTTAGCTCTCTATTTCCTCCAGCTGTCTCGAGACAGTTTTGTCATGTCCGAACTACTACTACTAGCGAGACAAGACCAGTCCTGTTTTGGAGTTGTCAGTGCGCAAAGTTCCATATAACTCGAAAGTCTACACATCCTGTACTAAAATCAAGAATAAAAGTACCTTGACTCAGTACGGACCCCGCAAGCCTCAAATTTAATTTAATTTTTGTCACAAGTAAGGCCAAACATCAGTGTCCATGGTAAATGGACCTTCTTAGCGTTAGCAAGTGTGACAATCTCCGATGGGTACAATGATGAAGTCTATTCGCCCGACAGCAACTACCTCGTTTATACCACCTGTATGCCACGGCTTTCATGACGTTCAGAGCTCAAACTGCAGGTCTGTGGGACCTTCTGACCTTTCTTTACTAGATGAGGATGCACTAATTATCTGGGCTTCATTCAATTGATCAGTCGCTCTTTGACTGAGCTAAGTCAGGTTACCGTGACGGCCGGGGTGGGTTTGGGGTGGGTTTGGGGTGGGGTGGGGTGGGGTGGGGTGGGTTTGCGGTGGGTTTGGGTGGGTTTGGGGGGGGGGGAGATTTATAAATAAAATGATCAAAATAAGTCGTTTTCAATGGAAAAAAACAATTCCAAGAGGTTGCGGAGTCCGACTATGGGAGGGGGAGGTGGAAAAACTAGTGAGTTGGAAGAAGAGAAGCGAACAAAATAGACTGATTGAGAAAATGTAGGGGGAAGGTCTGTGTGATTGATTGAACGCACCAAATCACGCTTGAGTAACATTTGCTGCATTGTAGACAAGAACAATCGGAACATATCACTGGTAATCGAATTGCGCTGGGTGATGAGGGTATGAAAGATATTCTTACTTTGGGAACCGAAGTTCGACCGGTATGAGAGGATTGCACTATCCGGTTATCTTCACAAACATCGACAGGAATTCCATTCTAAAAAGGGCTCATTTCATATTGTGAGTGTTCATGGCCGAACTGCGTGTGAACTACAAATTCATCTATCTAGACAACTGATTACCATCCTTCGACCCCCCCCCCCCACCCCCACCCCCCTCGGCGACAGATTTGTCTCGTCCTTAAGTCCCCATGGTCATAACCGAATTTGATAATCCTCTTTTGTTAAATAGGAACTACGACATCTTCCTGAATAATGTCATTATCACTCTCTTCTTTCAACATTAAATTACCGGTCACTTTCAGTAAGGTCCTGGCAATACGCACCTATTATGTCCTTTACCCCACTATTAATCATATAGATGTATCTGGCTTCACCGCTGCTCGTCAGTCTGAGATCTTCGCCAACAGAGACTTTCTGCCATTGGCGTTTGCACCAAGTTTTCTAGTTTAGTTTTTGTTGTTCTTTTGGTCTTTTTGAATTCCACACTGTCACCCATTCCCAATCTGTGTTCATAATAGAATTGTTTACGTTTACTGAGTGTTATAGTTTTGAAATAAGTCCAAAGCTGTTAATTCTCTTGTGCTATGATTATTTAAGAGGTGGAAAGTTATTTTTGCACAACGAACACTAGACTATGTATTGGAGCATAATGTTTCTTTGTATGGTGAAATTTCAGTGAAATCAGAAATGTACTTAGTGTCGCCTATTCAAAACAACGGGAATGCACATTCTACAACGCAGTCGTATGCGCGAGTTCCAAAGGTTACCCTGAGAACCCCACAACAACAACCAAGCTGTTCTGGCTTTAATTGATTTTTAAAAATCGAATTTGCGATACGGGACAAAATATTGAGTCTGTTATTCGTATTATGCACAGCGAAGGACAAATTTCAAAGTTGGACCCTATATTTTCCATGCCGTGTTTTCATGTGTACGGCAAGGGAATCAACAACGGAAACGTCAAAACCCTTCAAGCAGTGAAAATAGAAAGACTTTTTTCATGAATATGGAAACGGCATTGCCTTATACATGGAAGCACTCTTTCCTTTTACTGTTTGATGGATTTTTTGACGTTTTCATTGCCGTGTCCGTTTCCATGTACATGAAAACACGTCTTAAAAGTCTAACATCCCCAGCTATTCCTGTCAATGTTTTACCTTTCCGGTCTCAGCCCTCGATTGTTTGGCTGAAACGTTCCAGTACAGCAGTAAAGTATCAAAACTCCTGTCGACCTTTTTCATATGTCAAGCATTCAACGTGTCATTGTGTTTTGTTTAGTCATACGAGGTGGACATGTCAGGCCAGAGTTTTCTGCTATTGTATGACAGTACACAATACAGCCTGCTACTGTCACCCCCACTGTCTTGTGGGTCATCTCGGGAGAGAGGAAGACTAGGGGAAGGTAACCCTGAATACAAATACCACACTGCCTTGTGTGTTGCTATGATAGCAAAGGCTATGGGAGTAAACCCAGACAGAAAATCAGGAGTGGAGACCCGAAGGTGGTTGTCAGGGAGAACTGCATCAAACTGGCTTCCAGCATCTCCTGCAGCCGGACTAGTTCCAAATGTATTGACCTGGTCTCTCCCTTGGGTTTAACTAGAATGGCAGAGAGAGGGGTGGTGCCTCTGGGCAAAGCACCATCTCTTAAAAATAGCCCAGGCAAGGCAGCAAAACGAGGAGGCGTTTGCTCGGGCTTGGCAAGCGTCTGTCTCTCCTCTATAAGCCCACCCATTTCCGATTTGGAGAGGACACTCCAGCCATCCGTTACGGATGGGCACAACACGGGAGGTGGCAGTTACCGGTGATAAGCTCAATCCATTTGGCGTACGGATGAGCGCCAGGGGTCCCCTCTGTCGGTGGGAGCGGCTTTTCAGCTGCATTGATCAACTACCGCCCGCCGTAACCTGGGCAGCCCCCAGGCAGTTGGGTGTTGTTCCGCCACGTCAGCCTGCTTCATAAGGTGGTTGGAGCTAGACCAAAAGTCAAAAAGCTGACGTAAAGTGTGCACCTGGCAAAAACAGAAAAATACTAAAACTTGGTACCTGGAACGTCAGAACAATGCGTCCAGGCTTGCAACAGCAAGATCTCACTAATATTGACTGTCACAAATCCCAGACTGGGAGATGTAATAAGTATGACAGGACAACAATCACGAACAAACAAGTTTAACACTTAACAGAACAACCCATCAGACTCACACATTTATTAAACATAATTATACATATAATAGCGCAATTACATACATTATATTATTGAAATGCACTGCCGTACAACGGCCTTATTCTCACACACACTCTCCCTCGGATCCACAATCCGGTAGTTACTCCTAAAGGCACTTCGGCCTCAGCCTCTCCCTCAGGGTCTTAATAGCACATTAATAATTTACTGGCACCGCAGTCTCTCAATATCACCTTCCTATTGTCATACACCTTAGCATTCCCCTCGCACCTCAGCAGGGCAATAACACATTATTATTTCCATAGCCATCAACATGGCGACAACATAATATCAGTTCACTAGCCTATCAACATGGCAACAATATAGTATCTCATTCACTCTCATATCTACGTCCCTGTCCGTGGCCTAACTGCCACGACTTTATGTGCCTCTACTGTCCTGCACTGACAGCCTCACTTCTGGCCTATGTGTGGCCTCCGGCCCTATGCTGGCCTATCACTTGTACTCATCGAGGTGGCTCTGCGGCCCGTCCCCGACACCAGTCATAACTGGAAAGACTCTCACTAGTCTTCTCGACTGCTTCCCTTTATGTCCGCCCGATGGGCTCTTATTCACAGGTCCGATCCGTAGGACCTTCTAACTTGCTGTGATAGTAATCCAGCGCTTTCGCCTCATTCAGACTTCCACACCACTCACACACGCACGCTTTTCCCACTTGTCTGCATGAGTTATTTTTACTCTTCCCCTTTCACGTCTTTTCCTATCCGTCTGTCGTGAGCTCTTCTTATTCTACACCCGCTCTGTAGCAATCCCCTTAATTGCACTCACTCCACTCGTGACATCATCCCCCACCCCAAAAAAATTAATGCAATTAATTTCAAATCGCATCAAGATGACTGTCAACGAGTGAGCGTGAGCAATACCTACACTAGAAAAATGACCTAGCAGTTCCCCTAGTATATAGAATACCGAAATCAGGGGAAAATATGGGGATCAATATGGCCTGCAATATGCATATATGTGTCACATCATGAATAGCTAACTAATCACAATACTTAATACAGAATCAAAAAACCACTCAACCTATCAACCATTCTTCATATCATATTTATAATGTCAATATTTTAAAGTCGACTCATTCACACAGATCCTGTCAATGTTCCTGTCCTCCGATGTATAAGCTCCTGAAATCTTCCCCTAGGCTCGACTAAGGTAGTCGGCGATATGATTGCTGGTTCCTGGAATTGGTTGAATAACGAAGGTATACGGCTGCAAAGCCAATGCCCATCTAGACAAGCGTGGGCTGGACGAACGATTCTTCGACAAAAATGTCAGTGGCTTGTGGTCTGTCTGGATACCAAATTTCTCGTCCCATGAGATAACGTCCTAATTTCTGGACGGACCACACAATGGCAAGACACTCACGCTCTATCACAGAATACTTTCTTTCTCTCTGCAATAACTTCCTACTGACATAACATACAGGATGGAGACATTCGTTCTTCTCCTGTAGAAGACAAGCGCCGACACCAGAGTCCGACGCATCCGTTCTGAGGATAAAATTAGATCGAAAATCGGGTAATATCAAAATGGGTGACGATGATAATGCTGTCACCAAATTATCAAATGATGTCTGCCATTCAGACGTCCACTGGACCTTATCGGGTTGTCCCTTCTTAGTAAGGTCAGTAAGAGAAGATGACAAGGAGGAAAAATTTGGAATGAACTTTCTGTAATAATTTAAAATTCCCACTAAGCTTCTGACTTGTTTCTTTGTTTTAGGGATTTGCAACCCTACTAACTTGTCAATTTTTGTTTCTTCAGGTCTCTGAACACCTCTACCCACAATATGTCCTAAGAATATTATCTCTGGACATGCCAAATCCATCTTTGCGGGTTTAGCAGTTAACCCAAAATGACGTAATCGTTGAAAAATTACTGTTAGTGTCTGAATATGATCAGACCATGTCGACGTATGGCATGCTATATCGTCAAAGAATGACACGACATTAGGTATGTCCTTCAACACCAATCTCATTAATCGTGCAAACGTCGCTGGCGCGTTTACCAACCCAAATGGCATGACCTTAAATTGGAATAATCCAATGGGCGTTTGGAACGCCGTGTATTGTTTAGACTCCTCAGTAAGCGGGATTTCCCAATACCCTTTCGTCAAATCTATCTTGGAAAACCACGTGGACCGGCCAATGAAGCTATTAATTCCTCCTGGAACGGGATAGGCTCCCTATCGCCTACCGTAATAGTGTTCAATCTTCGAAAATCAATACAGAACCGCACCGATCCATCAAGTTTTTTCACGAGGACGATGGGTGATGAATACGGCGATGTTGATGGTTCTATCACATCTAACTTCAACATTGACTCAACTTCCTTTATGACTCTATCTCTCGAAGAAAAAGGCAACGGATACGGTGTAAGAAATACTGGCTTATCCGAAGTCAACTTTATTTGGTGCTGGATCACCGTAGTGCGACCCGGCAAATCCGTAACAACATCCGGAAATGACGCTAACAGGGTCTCAAGTTCCCTACTCCTTGAACTCGTAAGGTCAGGGTTAATTTTTACGTCCCTGTAACCTTGTGTCGGAGTTAACTCCGGCAATTGAATTTGTAACTCTTCCTGCGCCTCGGTGTCGCTTACGTCACAGTCCAACTGGTCTACGACCCCCGTACAAGCAGTAGAGAAGACAGTCTCCTCTGGTCTTGTCTGTGCACACAGATACTGTGGTCTCTCATAAAATCTCTGTAGCATATTAACATGGAAAACCTTACTCGTTCCATCAATGTGGATAGCGTAATCTACCTTTGAAACAACTCGCTCAACAACATAAGGACCTTTCCATGTCATCAATAACTTATTATGGTCCGTAGGTAACAACAACAGAACCTTGTCTCCTGGCTTAAAAATTCTCAGTTTGGACCCTCTAACTTTATAGTTCTTTGCTCTTGCTGAAGCGATACTAGACGCTTCTTCTGCTATAGTGCGCGCTGAAGATAATCTTTCTCTTAAATCAACAAGGTCTATCGAAACCTTTTTAACCGGTTCCGAAACCGTGGGGATCTTTTGAAGAGGAGCCTGGGGTGTATGACCCTTATGCGTCGTCTTTTGGCACGCACTGCACGTCTTACAATATAAACGTACATCTCTGTATACTGACGGCCAATAAAAATCTTTCAGAACTCTCTGCTTGGTTCTAGCACTCCCCATATGACCCGCTAATGGAACATCATGGGCCAGACGCAATACTGTAGCAATCAACGACCGTGGCACGACGACCTGCTTTTGAACGGAAGCCCCTGTGACGTACGTACGGAACAGAATGCCCCCCTGGACAAAAAAAGAAGATGACCCGTTCCTATATTTCCTCGTTTTCTCGGTTCGCGCTTCCCCAAAACATGGGTTTAATGATGGGTCCTCCCTTTGTAATCTCGCCAAGCGCTCTGGCGTGATATCTAGGTTGACCGCTGGCGTAGCCAAAGGTCTAATCTTATCTTTATCAGCTACCCGTCGACGTGTTTCGACCGCGGCGCAAAAGTCAATACCTTTTGATTGCGACCATGCTTGCACGTTCTCCTCGGAAGGGGAAACTACCCGTGATACATTCCCAATGATGAGCTGGGCGCCTGGAAAACAACCAACGACTGCTTCGACTTCCCCGCTAAGGAAAGGTGTATCTATCATTATTCTTGCCATGGGTAATTTCTCAATGGCCCCCGAAAATTGGATGCACGGGACAGTCTCACCTGTAAGCTGTGAATCCCGAATGCAGTCCCTATGCACTCCCACAACGGTAGATCCCGTATCTCGTAAAACCGAGACCGGTTCGTCCCCAACAAACCCCGGATAAACCCTAAGACCACCTCCTGTATGACATGAATTCATAACGGGGATCTTTCTCCCACAAGGTAAAACACCGGAAGATAATAACTTCTCACAACTGGGACACTTAGAATACTGTCCGCCTCCGTTGTCCGATGTAACACACGCAGCCGCATGATGAAATTTATTTGGGGAACATGGACTGGAGCTAATGTCCACGTTCGCCGCTATCCTACCTGCAGGGCAGTTCACGCTGATGTGATCTGCTCTTCCGCAGTTCCAACACTTCGCGGCCCTACACTCGCGCGAAAAGTGACCTACGCGTCCGCAAGTCCAACACTCCGCTCCCTGTGCTGCCCTAGGCCTGGGTCCCCGTGACCCCTCGCGACCGGAACTAGAGTCCCTATGCCGTCGGTCATCGGCAAAGGTCACAACTCGCCCCCGGCCATTACCGCGACCTAGCCCTCCTGCTCGGTCAAACTTACCGGATCCATACGCCGGTGATTGGTGATAGCCCCTATGCTGCCCCTGGGCTTGCCCACTATAGGCACCACGCTGACGCGACCTGTCCCTAAGTCCTGCCGGCGACCCCTCGACAACGGCGACGTACCCAGCATCTTGGACGTACGCCCTGGCGACTGGTTTGGACGGATGTGCCGTACGGTATGCTTCCGCCAACTTAGACGCCTCCTGCACCGTCGCGGGTTCGTTCTCTTTCAGGAAAGCCACCAGATCTTTGTGGCACGACGCGTACAGCTGGTCACGGATCATTAGGTCTTTCAGTTTAGCGAAATCCGTGCCCACATGCGCCAAGTCTACCCAGTTCGCGAAATACTCCGTTAGTCTCGCGACGAAGGCAGCAAAGTCCTCCCTGGTATCTGCACGTGCTCGCCTAAACTGCTCCCGGAAATATTCCTCGGTACGCGCAAATCGGCGAAGCAGCAAAGCTTTCAGCTTATCGTAATCTTGCACGTCTTCGCGCCGTAGCTCTTTAAAGTAGGTTAACGCTCGCCCCTGCAATAGCGATGCCAGGTACGTGGCCCATAATTCCTTATTTTCCCCCCATTGCAATTGTGCGTTCAGCTCGAACCTGTAAAGGAAGGCGTCTATGTCGTCCTTCCGGTCGTCGAACGTAGGGAGCTTAATCCTAACGCCACCTTTATTGTGTACCTGCCGCTCAGCTGTTTCCGCTGGCGTATTCTTCTTGAGTTCTAACTCCGCAATCTTTACTTGCGCCTCTATCTCCTTTAACCTTATCTCCTGCTCCCTTTCCTGTTCCTGAGTCTTTTTTTCCTGAGCCTCTTTTTCCTGCTCTCTATCCTTAGCACGCTCATCGCGCAATTCTGCCTGCTGTTCTTTAATCCAGCCGCGTAGCTCTTCTCCCTCCAGGCCAAGTTCCTTACCCAACTTCATTAGTTGTTGGAGTTCCGCCATTTCACAGATTTATGGTTATGGTATCTATTATAAGACGACCAAACTGTCGGTATGATCACTAACGATATGATCAGAGACCTGAGATCACACCAGATATAACAATACCCAGTTGTCTCAAATACAATTCAGAAATTTACCTTTACAGCACAACTAATTCTATATATTACAAAATGCATAGCACTATTAATTATAAAAGAAAATAGAAACGACAAGAATGAAGAAATACAGTAGAAGGACCACAAGTACGTCAAGGACAACGAACCAGACTAGGACAAGCTTCTACAAAAAAAAACTATAATGGAAAAAAAAATGCAACCTACTACGCCGATTACACAACACGGTACGAACAAGAACAGAGTCTGAAAAAAAAGAACGTATCTACAGAAAGGTAAGAGAGGGACAAGAGAAACGTCTTCCTAAAACAACGAGGAAGATAGAACGCTACAATCTAAACAAAAATACAGGTCCCTATAGAACTGTTCACTGTGATGAACGAAGTTCCTAGATTAGCCCACCTCCCGAAGAGGACAAACTAAGCTCACCACAGCAAACCCGCGCCACCGCCCGTATAATCAATTACAACGAAAACAGCAAAAACAGCAGGAAAAGACAGAAGAAAAGACAGCCCTCAATCCAGGGCACAAAATTTTCACTTAACTTTCACCCTAGATTTCAATTTCTCCCTTTCCTCGTAGCTCTGGCTGCTTGACCTCTACAGGCTGGCACGCACACACACTGTCTCTGCAGAAATTTAAGTACCCGGACGAGCCCCCAGTGTCACAAATCCCAGACTGGGAGATGTAATAAGTATGACAGGACAACAATCACGAACAAACAAGTTTAACACTTAACAGAACAACCCATCAGACTCACACATTTATTAAACATAATTATACATATAATAGCGCAATTACATACATTATATTATTGAAATGCACTGCCGTACAACGGCCTTATTCTCACACACACTCTCCCTCGGATCCACAATCCGGTAGTTACTCCTAAAGGCACTTCGGCCTCAGCCTCTCCCTCAGGGTCTTAATAGCACATTAATAATTTACTGGCACCGCAGTCTCTCAATATCACCTTCCTATTGTCATACACCTTAGCATTCCCCTCGCACCTCAGCAGGGCAATAACACATTATTATTTCCATAGCCATCAACATGGCGACAACATAATATCAGTTCACTAGCCTATCAACATGGCAACAATATAGTATCTCATTCACTCTCATATCTACGTCCCTGTCCGTGGCCTGACTGCCACGACTTTATGTGCCTCTACTGTCCTGCACTGACAGCCTCACTTCTGGCCTATGTGTGGCCTCCGGCCCTATGCTGGCCTATCACTTGTGCTCATCGAGGTGGCTCTGCGGCCCGTCCCCGACACCAGTCATAACTGGAAAGACTCTCACTAGTCTTCTCGACTGCTTCCCTTTATGTCCGCCCGATGGGCTCTTATTCACAGGTCCGATCCGTAGGACCTTCTAACTTGCAGTGATAGTAATCCAGCGCTTTCGCCTCATTCAGACTTCCACACCACTCATACACGCACGCTTTTCCCACTTGTCTGCATGAGTTATTTTTACTCTTCCCCTTTCACGTCTTTTCCTATCCGTCTGTCGTGAGCTCTTCTTATTCTACACCCGCTCTGTAGCAATCCCCTTAATTGCACTCACTCCACTCGTGACATTGACTCCATCAGGAAATCCCAAATTATTGATCGAGAACTTCAGCTACTAAACATCGACATCGCTGCCCTTCAAGAAACTCGACTTCCCGACTCCGGGTCAGTCAGAGAAGAAAACTACACCTTCTTCTGGCAGGCCCTTAGCAGCGAACAGCCGAGAATCCACGGCGTGGGCTTCGCCGTAAAAAACTCCCTTATCAATTCGATCGCAACTCCAATTGGAGTGTCAGAACGCATCATGACACTCAGACTGAACACCCGGTCTGGTTTTACCAACATTATCTGTGTCTATGCCCCAACACTTACCTCCTCTGACGAAACCAAAGACATTTTCTACGAGGCATTGCAGAGGACTCTCCACAACATCCCTCTCACCGAAGGCCTGCTAATTCTGGGTGACTTTAACGCTCGATTGGGAGCAGATCACTCCGCATGGCCAAAGTGCATTGGGCACTTCGGCATTGGCAACATCAACGAAAACGGGCAGCGCCTTCTGGAGCTATGCTCCGTAAACTCATTATGTGTTACAAACACGTACTTTGACCTTAAGAGATGCCAAAGAACATCATGGCGCCATCCCAGGTCTGGCCATTGGCATCAATTAGATCTTATTCTCTCAAGGAGGAAGAGTTTGGGCTGTATAAAAATAACTCGTTCCCTCCACAGTGCTGACTGTGACACCGACCATGCACTGGTAGTCAGCAAAATCAAAATTTCGGCCAAGAAAATATACAGATCAAAAGCCCCTTCAATCCCTAAGATCAATGTAACAGCAATCAGAGATGAATCAAATAGAAAGTCATTTGAAAAGTTATTTGCTGAAAGCATGGATAATGTCACCCAATGTGACTCGGTAGATGAAACATGGAACACTCTCAGTTCAAAAATTCATGACTGTGCCATCAAGTCTTTTGGACAGCATAAAGTTTCAAACAACGACTGGGTAGCCCAGAACAGCGAAATTCTCCTACCTCTCATTGAGCAAAAGAAATCTGCTTTCAATGAGTATAACAAAAATTGCAATCAGAGTACAAAAACTTGTTTGAAGAATGCAAAAGCTAAACTTCAGCTGGAGGTAAGACGTTGCGCCAACAAATACTGGACAGACTTGTGTAACAGCATACAAGAGGCAAATGAAAAGGGAGATATGAAAACCGCCTTTAGTCAGATGAAAGTAGCTCTTGGGCCAATCATCACCAAGAGCGCCCCACTTAAGTCTGTAAATGGTGAACCCATCACAGATAAAAATGAACAACTGAATAGGTGGGTAGAGCATTACTCTCTGTTGTATTCAACTGAGAAAAATATTCCACCAGATTTTGAGGAACACCTCCAAAAACTGCCAATAATGGCCGAACTTGACGCTGAACCTTCCTTAGTCGAGCTTTCCAATGCAATCGACCACCTGTCTGCTGGAAAAGCCACAGGAAGTGACAACATTCCTGCAGAGGTATTAAAAGACCTAAAAGGCCCACTATTACCACACCTGTATAATCTGTTACTGCAGTGTTGGAAAGAAGGCGTGATACCACATGATATGAGAGACGCCAAAATTGTCACACTTTACAAGAACAAAGGAGACAAAGGCGACTGCAACAACTATCGAGGCATATCCCTCCTCAGCATTACTGGAAAGGCTTTTGCTCGCGTCATCCTCTGCCGCCTTCAACAACTGGCGGAAAAAGTCTTACCAGAAACACAATGTGGCTTTCGAAGCAAACGATCAACTATTGACATGATATTTGCACTTCGGCAAATCCAAGAAAAATGTAAAGAACAAAACAGGCCGCTTATAACATGCTTTGTGGACCTAACAAAGGCTTTCGACACCGTAAGCCGATCTGGCCTGTATGCAGTCCTTAAATCCATAGGCTGTCCACCAACATTGCTAAAACTTATTGCATCCTTCCACACTGACATGAGGGCATGTGTCAACTTTGAGGGCTGCACATCCAATTCATTTGCTGTAAACAGCGGTGTGAAGCAGGGATGTGTTCTTGCTCCTACCTTATTTGGTATATATTTTGCAGCCCTACTCAAGAATGCCTTTGGTCAATGTTCAGGTGGAGTACTTATTAACACCAGAGTGGACGGCTCCATTTTTAATGTTGCCAGACTAAAAGCAAAATCTCGTACAGAGCATATTATGTTACAAGAGCTCCTCTTCGCAGATGATGCTGCAATCGTGGCCCACGATGAAACCACGCTCCAGGCTCTCATGAATAGCCTTGCCAAAGCCTGTGACAAATTCATGCTAAAGATCAGTGTCTCAAAAACTGTAGTTTTGACACAAGGCTTGAGAAACCCCAACCCAATCATGCTGAATGGCTCTCCTCTGGAGCAAGTGGGAAAATTCTGCTACCTAGGCTCAACCATCAGTGGTAGCACAGACATAACAACTGAAATAAATGCCAGAATAGGAAAGGCGGCCACAGCTTTTGGCAAACTCTCAAAAAGGGTGTGGAACAATAGCAAGCTGACCATCAAAACAAAGGTACTCGTGTACCAAACTTGCGTCCTAAGCACCCTGCTGTATGGCTCAGAGACATGGACCACCTACTCCAAACATGAAAGATCCCTCAACTCCTTCCACCTGCGCTGCCTACGCAAAATTCTCAAGATCAAGTGGCAAGACAGGATCTCAAATATCGAAGTTCTGAGCCGAGCCAACATTCCATCAACTCAGGCTCTCCTAGGCAAAAAAAGACTGCGGTGGCTTGGACATCTCCACCGTATGGAAAATGATCGCATCCCCAGACAAATTTTCTACGGGGAACTTGCTACTGGCAACCGACCCAGAGGTAGGCCACATCTGCGATTCAAAGACACTTGCAAGGTCACGATGAAAGCATTCAACATCGACCCCAATGAATGGGAGAACCTTGCAAATGATCGAAGCAGATGGAGACAAAAATTGCGCAGTGGCACGCTCGCAATAGACTTCAAGGCAAAAGAAACATACCTGACAAAACGACAGAGGCGGAATGAAAACACTCGCCAAAGTGAACCCAAAAGACTGACCTGCAATCACTGCCATCGCACTCTCGGGTCAAACATTGGTAGAATAAGCCACGAGAGAAGCTATCAGTCAAAGTGAAAGTGAATATTCTAGCTGCTAAGACCGTCTGTAAAGACGCTAAAGGCCATATACATACGAGGTGGACAAAATGTAAAGGGTAAATAAACATGAACTCAATCGGGAATCGAACCCTAGACCCCGGCCTCATTTGGCTTTTATTCTACCAGCTGAGCCATTGCTTATCCAACTGAAATAAACCCAAACTGTGAAATACTATTTTTCTCCATCCCCGTGAATTGGGTATATTTAATGTCGACAAAAATTCTTGAACATTTCTATTCTTGGTTTGTCCATCTGTTTTTTTTTTAGGCAAGTCGGTGATAGAAAGTAGCCTATGAATGATACATACAACTTTTTCTTTTTGCCTAATTTTGACGATGATAAAGAGAACGAGGCCATGAGGCCAGCAAGGGAAAGAAACAAACAATCAAAGAAAGAAAGAAAGAATAAAAGTCAGATAGAATCAAAGGAAGAGGGAAAAAACACAGGAAGAAAAAAAAATGAAGGAAAGAAAAAAATTAAAGAAAAAAAAGAATGAAAGACAGCAAAAAATCCAAGAAATTCAGATTCAAAGAAAGAGAGAAAGAAAGGAAGAAAGAAAGAATCAATGAAAGAAAATGAGAAGGAATTAATGAATGAAAGGAAATTTACGGGCAAAAGCAGAAATTGGAAGTGTGAAGAGAATGGTGGCGAGCAGAGCAATTTCTGTAGTTGTGGGAGTGTAAGGAAAGGACACCCTTGACCAATGAACGTCTAATTATGCACAAACAATTATAGATGGACATCAAAAGGACAAGCAAACTGACCGCTTGCACTGGACATTCTACGCACTTCAGCTATGGTTTTTATGTAACCTCTCGCGCCCATCTCTTGAGAGTTGACAGTCTGGTGGGCAATATCGTAACGACTATGGCCGAATCGATGACGCCAGATATGATCTTCATGGAGAATCATATCAGGCATTTTTTGCTGCAGATGTACTCGAATAGGGAGTGTTAAATACTCGACGGTCGATCCGATTATTATGTCACTTGGGATGGTAATTACAATTTGCTACAGATGCATGTAAAATCGTAGCCCGATTCCGCCCATCTCTTCAAGATAAACGTTCATTATCGCTGTTTCCCCTGTGAGAAAATCGCCCTTTGAAGTGGGCGGTCACTGTTTGTCTCTGTGTTCAGAGAGTAAAGTGGGCAAGCTCCTTGATCAGGCTTTGGTCTTTCAAGTCAGAATTGGTTTCGCTACAGATGTAAATGGTTCGATTTTCTCTCCGCTGTGTTCGTACTAAAGTGAACTAGTTCTGTCATTCAAGGCGTATTCCTACCGTGGTGAAGTTAGTGTACAGCAAAACCAAACGCCTTAGGAACAAACAACAATATAAAGGTGTATTAGAAAAGAGTTACAACTGGGAAAAACTTAACTGGTTCATTATAAATTCTAATGGAATCTATTTATTTCATTCATTTGCAATATTTAAACTGTGTGCTAAGTTCTGCCATTCAAGGCGACATGCTGCAGTTGTGAAGTTAGTGTACAGAAGCAGAAAAAAAAAATGTCCTTGGCAAAACCAAGGGTTAGGAACAACCTACAAGAAAAATGTATACCATGCATTCTAAAAGCATTAAATCTGAGAGAATTTTGCTGGTTATTAATCAATTATCTGGCAAAGTTAGCGACCTTAGGTCTTGTTTGTCCTATTTCCATTTTCACAAGGTCTGGACTGAGAGTTTTTACTAAGTAGAAGAGGTGTAACAAATGCCAATTTCACAGTTGTTTAAAACGCGTTGAGGCTCTAATCAAGCTGTGTCATAGCTCCGATTTATTCTATCACTTTTACCAAAATAACTAAAGCCGCAAAGGTTTAATGTTGAATTTCCCACTTATGCAAAATGTTCAGCTGGAACAAATATTATACTTAGGTCAGGATTTATTTATTTGCTACAGTTACATTTGGTGACAAGCCCAGCACAGCTGTGATACAAACGATTTTTCTTTCTTCCTGTTTTTATCTTTTCAAACAAAGTGGTGAAGGGAGAGGGTGGGGGATGGGGGGCGGGGGGGGGGGGTCAAGGCAACAGAAGGAAAATAGTTTGATTAAGGAAAACAAGTGGCGACGACATGAGGTCTGCTCCAGCTGTAACTTGTCTGCAATGACAACAAAGCACTGTTCCCAAATGGGATTAAAGAAGTACACACACACACACACAAAAAGTATCCATTGAAATCTCCTGCCTACTAAATGATGCAGAACAAAGACACTACTGGCTTGGATAATTATAGCATCCCAATGCTGTTCCTGTAGATATTTTTTTAGTTTGCTTAATCCGCTAGCCCTTCGTGATCCAAATTAGAAACACAACACCAGGTAACTATTTGACTGCTCCATATTTGGAACATTTTCTAATTATTTTATCACCAAAATAATTTTTCACGCTGGATTTGAAGACCACGTCATGGGACAAAAATAATAATGACCAGTCACAAAAATGTGAAACTAACGAAATCTATTTTTAAAAGTTTGAAAGTTCACTACTTCAATCTTGCAAATCGCAGCTGAAAGCGGGATACTCTGGTCTTCTGTGATTGCAGATCAGGCGAAGAGTAGGCAAACTTTATCATGTCGCATAGTTATGAGAAGTGAGAGTGGGGAGGACTGTGATAACGTAGTAAATACACACACAGCCTTGTCACCTCTACGCATAATGAAACAGCGTTACCAAATTAACACATGAATGACAGTTGTTGTTTTTTGTTGTTGTTGTTGTTCACGCTCAATGCAACATGTTCAGTGTTAAAAAATAAACAAAAATAATTTCCTCTTCCTGGCCTGGCAAACAACACTGGAATTATTATGGTGCAATTGTATCTTGGCGGGCAAATTTATGATATAATGGCGTTTGTTTGTCGTAGACTACGTGGGCAAAGGGCGATCCTTTAAACAGAAACAAATTGCCCTCACGCCGATAATTGTAAAAACGAGCATCGTGTCCAATTATTTGTTTGTTTTGTCACAGTTGCAATATCAGTTCACAGCTTGTCAATATGTCCAAAGGTTTGCAGTCCATGTCCCTTTATCAATAGGCAGGCAAGATGTGAATGTGACCATTGTTACAGATGGGGAAGCAAACAATGTTACATTTTTGTTTGTTTGGTGATTGAAACACCGATGATCTCAGAAGAACGTGCCTGGAGTTGAAACTAGAGCGTGAAAACACAATGTGTAAATTACTGTTGTCCCCTTTACAGTAACTCTACGGCACTGAGTTTTACTACCATCTATAAATTAATGAGAGTTGCGATTCTTCGTCTGAGAGTTCTAAGACAGCACAAAACCTAGAAATATGCCGTTTTCAAGTAACTCCCGGAAAAAAATCATTTCATAATTATGATAATCAACTTTTAAAGTTAAACCCCTTAGATTTTCCACGCCCTATACCATTACGGTAGTATAACATTCCTAGCTTTTCTTGTCCGCGTTTAAAGGTCGTATTCCCGTGTTTAATGTTTCATAGCGGTGCACAAATCCAAGCGGGAAGTTGGTGGGCGCTTCTGGTAGCGTCTCCTTCTGTCCTATCATTCTATCCTATCATTCGGTCCTATCTTCTGACCAATCAGTCTGTCCTATCATTCTGTCCTATCATTCTCTCCTATCATTCTGTCCTATCATTCTGTCCTATCATTCTGTCCTATCATTCTGTCCTATCTTCTGACCAATCATTCTGTCCTATCATTCTGTCCTATCATTCTGTCCTATCATTCTGTCCTATCATTCTGTCCTATCTTCTGTCCTATCATTCTGTCCTATCATTCTGTCCTATCATTCTGTCCTATCATTCTGTCCTTTCTTCTGACCAATCATTCTGTCCTATCATTCTGTCCTATCTTCTGTCCTATCTTCTGTCCTATCATTCTGTCATATCTTCTGAACAATCATTCTGTCCTATCATTCTGTCCTATCATTCTGTCCTATCTTCTGACCAATCATTCTGTCCTATCATTCTGTCCTATCATTCTGTCCTATCATTCTGTCCTATCTTCTGACCAATCATTCTGTCCTATCACTCTGTCCTATCATTCTGTCCTATCTTCTGTCCTATCTTCTGTCCTATCTTCTGTCCTATCACTCTGTCCTATCTTCTGTCCTATCATTCTGTCCTATCTTCTGTCCTATCATTGTGTCCTATCATTCTGTCCTATCATTCTGTCCTATCTTCTGTCCTATCATTCTGTCCTATCATTCTGTCCTATCTTCTGTCCTATCATTCTGTCATATCTTCTGTCCTATCATTCTGTTTATCGCCTTGTTTCTTCCCAGCACTATGTGACCCTTATTGCGTTGACGTGCTTTCTCCAAAGCCAATCTCAAAACTTATCTCGCAAAAAACTGGCCAATCTATGATAAGAAAGCTTTGAAACTAAGGCTGGGTTTTCTGTCCAGTATTATGACTAATCGGCAGTATCAGGTAAAAACAAAAGTCATCCTTTCCACTGCTACTTCTCCCTTATTTACTTGTAATGGAAGCATTCTGTAGGAAAATATTCCCTTCTATAGTTCTCGTCTTGAAGAACCCATCAAAAATATGTTTCACTAAGCAAGTGATCGCTGTTTGCCTGCGTATGTGGTCTTGTCCACAGTATCCGGCCTCTCCGCTATTCTACGGAAAATGACGTATGAAAAACTAAAACACCACTTGCCTCCGTAACAGTGAGGAGCGGATGCTGTGGACACATGTATACACAGGCAAAAAGAATGTTTTACTTTTTCATACGTCATATTCCGCAAAATAGCGGAGCGGAACGGATGCTGTGGACACATGTATACACAGGCAAAAAGAGTGTTTTACTTTTTCATACGTCATATTCCGCAAAATAGCGGAGCGGAACGGATGCTGTGGACACATGTATACACAGGCAAAAAGAGTGTTTTACTTTTTCATACGTCATATTCCGCAAAATAGCGGAGCGGAACGGATGCTGTGGACACATGTATACACAGGCAAAAAGAGTGTTTTACTTTTTCATACGTCATATTCCGCAAAATAGCGGAGCGGAGCGGATGCTGTGGACACATGTATAGACAGGCAAAAAGAGTGTTTTACTTTTTCGTACGTCATATTCCGCAAAATAGCGGAGCGGAGCGGATGCTGTGGACACATGTATACACAGGCAAAAAGAGTGTTTTACTTTTTCGTACGTCATATTCCGCAAAATAGCGGAGCGGAGCGGATGCTGTGGACACATGTATACACAGGCAAAAAGAGTGTTTTACTTTTTCATACGTCATATTCCGCAAAATAGCGGAGCGGAGCGGATGCTGTGGACACATGTATACACAGGCAAAAAGAATGTTTTACTTTTTCGTACGTCATATTCCGCAAAATAGCGGAGCGGAACGGATGCTGTGGACACATGTATACACAGGCAAAAAGAGTGTTTTACTTTTTCATACGTCATATTCCGCAAAATAGCGGAGCGGAACGGATGCTGTGGACACATGTATACACAGGCAAAAAGAGTGTTTTACTTTTTCATACGTCATATTCCGCAAAATAGCGGAGCGGAGCGGATGCTGTGGACAAGAGCACTAAGTCGCTCAACTTGATGAATCATAATGCGGGTTCACCCCAGGCACTTCACTACAGCGTTCACCCCAGGCACTTCACTACGGCGTTCACCCCAGGCACTTCTCTACAGCGTTCACCCCAGGCACTTCACTACAGCGTTCACCCCAGGCACTTCACTACAGCGTTCACCCCAGGCACTTCACTACAGCGTTCACCCCAGGCACTTCACTACAGCGTTCACCCCAGGCACTTCACTAAAGCGTTCACCCCTGTGTATATCCCCCACACCCACCCATATATTTTCTTCTTTTTCCTAACTCCCTATGGGATAGTACAGATGGAATGGGTGGGGTTATGGAGCGGACGGGGAGGAGGTTCATAAGGATTCCGGCAAAGACCACAGGAAACCCATGCAGGTGCTGGGTAGCTCTTTAACAATCAAACCCAATGATTCCCAATGAAATAAGACGGAGAGGTAGTTCGAACTGAGAAGTACATGGCGTATGAACAGGGAATACCAGAACTGGAGACCATCATTATAATGTTACTATTTCTATCTCATAGACGAATGCTCGTGAAAGTGTCTCCAATACCTCAACACATTTCCGCCAGGGGATGAATCTAATTAACTTTGGCGGGGATTCATCCCGACTGGCCATGGTAACTTGTATATGAGAGCCAGATTTCTGCGCATTTGCAAGCCAAATCAAAACGAATGGCATATTCAGAAAATTCATATTTTCATCCGTCCTTTTTATTGGCCAAACAAATCTGGTGTACTCCTGGTTCAAATAAACTCAAATGATGTCATCTTTTTCTCGCACTTTCTTCGTTTTTTCCGCCACTCTGTTAGTCGTTCGTCTATGCAATGTGATTTTACTTTTTTCACTGTCCTCAATAAAAGCTTTAAAAAAATATTTAAAAAGTCGCAGGCAATAACAGAGTAAAATGACAATAATATTCATCCCCGTTAAGGCCGTGGGATTTTCTTTTTTTCTTTTAATCTTCTAAACTGCCTGAAAAAAATCTCCGCCAAACCGTGCCAAAAACTTAGACAAACATCGGCCATTCTGGCAAGCCGTTGGTGTCATCCATTTTTGTTTGTAAAACCCTCCAAGAAGTGGCCAGAACCCTCTCAATCTGCGAGTGTCATCGCTATTAGCGAACAGTTTCAAACTGACAACAGGGGGTTGTTGTTTCCGGCCAGCACCCCCTAGTGGGGACAATCAACCAATGAAAAGACGGAGGCGCGTCACATCGGTGTTTACGTCATAAGAATTTCTTTCAACTGGTGCCACTGAGGAAAAATTGTCTGCTATTGTCTTGTTGCTTTCGGGTAATTTTTGATCTGTCTCTGCTGCTTTCATCTGAATTGTTCGGGCATGCTGGTCTTTCTGTCATTGTTGCTCCAAACTCCACCAAATGAGTGAAAAATGAATTAAATTTACACTCAAAATGAGAACGGAATTGTGCAAGGCACATCAACAGTCAATAACAAACTTAACAACAACAACAACAACAATAGCATCCGTACTGAACAAGAATCAGACAGGAGATTCGAGAATTCCAAATTCTCTCTCCTGTATCTGAACTTCTGACCCCTCACCAATCTTTACGTTTCTCCCATAACTAAAACCGAAGCATCGGCTCTCTGGCGTAATATAGTATTCTCTGAATGCCTTCCAAATGTTTCCCTGAAGCGTCATCAGGTAAACAATTACCAACTTCAGTATGACATTCTTCTTCAACAAGGCATAAGACGTCAACAACGTACCTGCAGGGACCTTGAGTGATGTGTCATACTCTTATAAAGGAAAATAAATGTACGATTTTCAATATCATTTCTTAAGTTCATTATTGATTTTGTTCTTGGCACTTTGGTTCCTCGAGGTCAATTGTTTTTTTTTAATGTAGTATTGTTACATATTTAGACCAGAGAATGAGTTTATAGCATGGGCTGTTTATTCGAGGTATTACCGATGATAGGCAGAACATGAATCAAACTAAGCCCGGAACAGCACAGTCACCTCCTGGAAGGCAAGAAATGCACATCATAATTTCCTATATTTTCATAGTAAATCCGGGAAGTCTCTATAATACTAAGCCCCAGTCAGACACAGTCAGCTTCTGCCATCAATATTTCATGGGTGCACAATTTACTGGCCGCAACTGGCTGTGTGATATATCCCCTCCCCCACCCCCCCCCCCCCCAAAAAAAAAACAACAAACCTATGGCATTGTGTACATTTCACTGATAATTTTAGAATGAGTCGTGAATGTGAGTGAGGTGAGGAATGTAGTACAAAAAGACAAAGAAATCCTACAATGAAAGGTAAGCGGGTTTTGCATAATAATAACCTCTCTAATTGTTGCCTGGCAAAAGGGATGTGGAGTCTGCATTATGATGTTCCTAAACCATCTGAAGTTTCTCTTGTGTGGACCCATATTTAACAGTCCTGGCAATAGTGGTAAGAAACTCCTCAGGTGGAGTGATACAGCTGATGATCTTCGGAGGAAGAGTTGGATTCTTTCATTAGATGTTTCGGCTTTTAACTTCCTGACATCTTCTAGAAACCAGGCTACACTGATTTCATGACTCTCGGTGTTCGTTACACACTTTTTGTTTTTCGTCGCCCGGCTCTTCGTCGGGTTTGAACCTGTACCGCTGTTGTTGTTTTTTTTTGTTCTGCTCAGGTGACTTATCCATTTTGCCAGGTTATTAAGAAATCACAACCTTTTAAAATTACAGAAATTGATTTGTTTAAAAACTGTTTTAAACCTCTCAACTGTAAGACTTAATAATAATTGGCGTTTGACTGAAAACAAAACAAAACAACAACAAAAACAAAAAAGACGCAATACTAGATTTAACTGTAGCCAGTCCCCCCCCCCCCCCCCCCAAATAGTGACAGTCTTCCGAGCTCAAAAAGGACGTAACTGTGCAGATAATTATCTTTGAGTGGCGTTATTGCTCTTGAGTTCCATTCTAAGCTGGCAGAGTCACGAGCAGAATGGATGCTGAAAATTAGTCTGTGTCGTAGCCATGGACTCTGGTTCAGTAGCGCCTCCGTTTTTTTATCGGGTGCCCTGCACCTGGCTGTAGAGAGTCATTTTTCCAGGGATGGTGTTCTCTTTATGACAGCTTTGGCTGGTGTGGTGTCGCACTACTTTAAATTTTCATCCAGGGTGTCTTTGAACAGCTTGAATGAATGACCCTGTTTTCTGTAACCGTGTGCCATTTGTCCACAGAGCAACTGTTTGGCCATGCAGTGATGTCCTCCGACCTGATCACATGGACTGGTTTTTGGGCTTTTATTCGATGGTGACTGACATGACCCTCTATGACACTTCAAGGCTGATAACTTTACCATGTCAAAGTGTTCCCAGGGTGGAGGTCAGTTCAAATAGGTAGAACTTCTCCAATTGTTTCAGGCGACACTGGTATACATCCCAGGGGTTTACAGCCACAGAGAGCCGTTGTAAGGAGTTTCTCTGGGGGCCACAGTAAAGTTCACACATTTCACCCAATGGCAGACACTTCATAACGGAACAAAAAGCTTTAAAACTTGGAAATTTATATTGACAAAACAACAATGGAAATTGTTGGAATGCCTGGACTGCCTGGAAGGTAAAAGTGGTTTGACATTGATAAGTATCAACCAATCAATCTTTAATTATTGACAATCCTCTGAACAGGAGTGAAGAGAAGGAGCATTGTGTCTTTCAAAAAGGGGGGGGGGGGAAACTGTTTGCGGTTGGCGATGAGATGTTTATACTGAACTTGATCATGACTTTATTTCATAACATATGGAAAAAGTATCAAGCCGACAGAGCGGTGTAAGCCTAGATGTTGTCCTAGGCCATGATACAGACCTTGCATACTAGACTAACTAGACTATCTCTAGGTAAGACGACTGACCAGCCATGTATACAGTCAAATTTTCATATAGTCGAAACAGTTTGGGAAAACATAATTATCATTATTTGAAAATTCAAAATAAACAAATTTATCAAGATAATTCGATTCTTTTGATAGGAATTGTTTTAAATGTACAGCACAGTGTGCAATTTGAACTCTGCATCTACTAGTTTATTCTCAGTGATGTTTTGGAAAATTTAAAATTGCAGGCCCCGCGGAGGAAAGAAAAAAAAAATGCAAGATTTTTAACTGGTTAACCCGGCGTTATGTAAATCATAACAATTTTAAACATCCGTGACCCAAAATTTCATTTTTTGTCTGGAATGGTGACTTTTGTCAGTGCGAGCGTTCATTTCTTACTGCACGTAATTCTGAAATCACAAGGAAATAAAAAGCAAATTTATTACGAACAATAATTTGACATTAAAAGACAGAAATAAGATCGGCAGTCACCGCAGTAGACAGCTATCGTGTTGTAATTGCTCATCAATTGCTGCGATGTCTATTGTCACATGAACACCATGCCTAGAGTTACCGTAACACAGCGTTTATTTCTTGGCAAATGTGAGCTAATGAGTCTGTAAGATAAAACGATTGTGGAGAAATCTTATCAAATCGTCACAAACAGAGAAAGACAAGGATGCTACTGGTTACATCACGCGTTCACTCATAATAATGTATTTTTACGCTGTCCGTCTGATGTTTTCACAACTGTCATTCTTGTTGTTGAGATATTGAAGACAACAATAGCAACAACAAAATGCCAGCCACCGATATTTTTCTATTTGTCTCTCTTGCATGTTGTGACTGAATCGCTTAACAGCGAATGCATAATGTATCTCTATTGATCTCTTGTACACGGAGAATATCTAATGCAATACCTGAAGATATGCACATCTAGTTCTCTCCCTTGTTGGAACGCCTGGCCCACATGGTTACAGAATGAAAATACATAATAGCAATCCCTGGCATGCGTAAAAGGTACACAAACACCCTGAACTGTGTGAGGTATTACCAGTTTATGGAAGCAAACTATCAAATACTAGAGATAGAATGGAAGTTTGATCTATTGAGTCACGCACATGATTGGCAAGAAAACTTTGTGAAAATACTGGTATAAAATAAAATATCATAAAAACCACAGAAAAACTGTGGGGTCGCAGCAGGGCTACAAGCAAAGTCAAAATTGGGCAAAAAGAAACGGTTGTATGTTTTTTTCGTGTTTCCATGCTTTTGGCGGACGGACGTGCTTTGGTGCTGCTAACGAAGCAAGAACTCGCAGCTAAGTAAACTGGTTCACTTCGTTCCTGTTGAAGTCTTTTATTGTTTGTTTTTTTTCACTTGAAAAAGGCGAAAGCCGAAAATTTGTGTATTTTCTGTCTTCTCTTTAGTTTGTTTTGTATTGTTTGGGTTTTATTTCTCACGCGGGGCTTTGCAACATACAACCTTTTCTTTTTGCCCAATTTTGACTTTGGTATATAACATAGCTAACTTGCTCGTGTAAGGTATTGCTAAGCTGACACTTTAGAAAACAAGGCCGGTGCTATTATTTTCTTGCTAATGGAATGATGGACATGTACTAATCAAGTTTTTCAATGGGCATACACATTATTCAAAATTGCCAGCCTCAGGCAAAAAACAGTTAAATGGTGGGTTATTTTTCAGGTAGCCACAACCGGTGTGGCTGTGAAATAATACCTTTGATGTGTATTTTTTAGCCCAATGCTGGTAAGACTTCAGATATCTTTATCCAAAGGTCTGTCTCTTTGTGTGTGTGTATATATGTGTGTGTGTGCATGTGTGTGTGTGTGTGTGTGTTTGCGTTTCTTCTTTTTGTGTAGTTTTGTCCACACACACATTACGTTGAGCACGTTCTTCATATTAAAATTTAACATTGTGTTTTTTATTTACTGTTGTTACTTCTTTATGTATTTGTTTATTAATAGTTTATTTCTTGAAAACAAAATGCAGTTGTTGTTTTTTTATTAATTGTTCTGGTTTAAGCATTAAAAAAATAACAAACTGCAACACTAAATGGGAACTCTGTAATGCTCATTCCTGAACAAATAACTGCTAGACTTATCAATTTTCATGCTTGTGGAATGTGCAAAGATCCTTGGATTAAAATAGAATGGAATGAAATATTCTTATAGGCGTAAAACTTGTTAGACTAAATTGTCAAAGAGTAGAACAACTCGACGGCGGCCACAGAAGGGATTGAGCTCTCGCACGAGGCAGTGTAGCAGTGAAGATTTTGTCACTCACGAGCTGGGAGCGAGCCCACCTCGCCTGATTGCAATCCGCGGCTTGGAAATTGTCTCTATCTGCTGCTGACATTTTCTGACTGCTGTCTTTGTATAAAAGATTTTCTCCTCATCCACCCTCCTTTATTCCTCATAGAAACAGGGTATTAGTGCTTGATTTTTGACCATTGAAATTCATTTTTTTGGTTCCAAGCTAAAAGACACAGAAAGGGAACGAAGATATTTATAATCTATTTTATACGAAACTTTCGAAGCGCGCGGAAGAAGTTCGATTGAAATAAAAGCTGTAGAACTGAAGTGAAAAAATCTCCAACAGCTGAAGTGTGAGGAAACTTGAAGGGAGACAAGCGACTAAAGGAAACCAACTCGAGCTTGCCAACCCACGAGAGACAGTCATTTTGTAACGTCCAAGTTACTAATCCACAGACTTAACAAGTTTTCGCTGAAGCTCATTTAGGAGGAGTCCTATTCATTAAGTGTTACACCCGTGACAGAGACACAGGTAAGTGTTTGTTTGTTATTTTGTTAAACTAGATCTATACTTTTATTATTTTCCTTCTTTTCAACAATATTCATATTATACCAAATATCGTTATTTCTTTGGTTTTGTGGAAAGTCTTATTTAAAGACTGAACTTCATCATTCGTAAAAATCTTCCTGCTGAAAAAAAAAACAACTAAAAAAGAAATTCAATATTTTCCACACTTTGTTTTCATAAATGCGCGCCAAATCGACTCCGTCCGATGTCGTGAATGAAACATTTCCTTGTTGTATCACAGTCGTGACCAAAATTCACAAAGTATTATGGTTTTTTTTTTACTCAAGTCTAACGAGCTGTAGACGCAGAAACTACGTGATCTGGTTTAAAATCTGCAGTTCCTCAGTTAAAAATCCAGCTTTGCGCCCACAAGTGTTAACTATCAAACTATGAAAAAAAACCACCCACAAAAATATCTATCTATATATTAGAGATGTATCAGTCACAGTAAGGTTAATCTTAGCTTGTCCTAAACATTTTTGTGTCTGTAAATTCTGTTTTGTTTTTCCTCTACCCCAATAAGTTGAACAGACCTTAACGTAAAAAAAAAAAAAAAAATATATATATGTTTGAAAACGAGCAAATAAAGTTAGAATTAAAATCTAAGGGGGAAAAAATCTAACTTCGATAAGAAAAAATAAGCCTTTAAAAAAAAAAAAAACTGCTGCATTTTGCCCACACGAAGAACCCAGAAACTTCGTTGGAAAAATCTTCATTCGTCTGGAAAGTTCGGGCGGACTAGTTGCTCTGCGAACATCGAACGAAAAACACCTTGAAATTTTTGTTTTGTTTGTTTTTCTTGCGTTTGACAATGAAATATTAGGAGAACCGGAAACAAATTGGCAATTGGCGAGAATTCTGATGCAACTCAGACCCGCAGGTTTGAATATTTAATGGCAGTTTGGCCACTTACTGCAAGGGTTCATGGGTATTAGGAAATCCGTGTTTGGGAGAGTGTAAATCTGTCTTGTGTAATTGTTGGTTTCTACGAGTGTAGTACAGCAGTATTCTGCTGTTGGTAAGTTTCTCTCTGTGTTGTCTTGTTCCTTCCCACGAGGCAGCTAGATTGGAAATCATTGTAATACACCATTGTCGTCTCTGAATGGTTGTAAATAGTGTTAAAATCTCCTAATTCTGTTTTTCTTCTTTCTTTTTCTCCCTGAACTACGACGGTTTATTACTGTTATAACCATTTCTTTTTTTCCAAAAAGGGAATCTGTGGCGCTGACAATTCATTTGGTTTGCTTCGTTGTACCAGACTGCGCTTAAAATATTTATTTAGCATTACAATGAAGTGAATTGTAGGAGGATAAAAAAGTTGAACTTTTAAATACAGCTGATAACACTGAACAGAATTTAGCAGAAAAAAAAACAACAAAAGTGTAGCTTAAAAGGATTGGGCAATGCGGGTTTTCTCTGGAGAAAAGCTTTCTTACCGTCCTGCAATATGTTTCATAATTCAAAGCTGCAAAGAACCTGAGAAACTAAAATAATAAAGATTAAGTAGTAAATGAGGATACCATAATTTGGGTCTTCAGCTGCAAGTATTGGGTTCTTTGCTGAAAGTCTCGGTCTCCAAGCAGCACAACTACATCGTACGATAATATTGACTATGAGGACACCGCGTATGAACAAATTAGAGTCTAAAGAAAAGGAAATAAGTCGGGACTACCCAGTACTACCCAGATTTATAGATAAAGATGAGCAATGAGAATCATTTTACAATCCCGTTAGGAAAATTCTCTTTCACATTGCGTTTAGGAGCACGTAATGGGTACGCATACGTTACGCATCCTTACACGAACATAATAATCATAACTCAATCAACTCAGTAATGGGCATAGATGTAGTGACATGGTAGGGAACCTTGGTGTCATACGGCGCACGTCTAGCTAAAGAGTCTTGTTGAGGCGAACTGCGGAGAGCAAAAATGATCTTCTGAATTTTATTAAGAATGTTCACACAAATGGTCTGTCAGTCTGTGTTGCTTTTGACTCGAGAATGTTGTGTGTCCATGCTATCATTCTCATTAATATTAATGGGATTCGATATCTGGTCACTAATAGCCATTTTTTGCCCATCTGTAAAAGCCAAAGTCTCATCAAAGAAAAAAAAAAAACGGCATCTATACAAACCAAACCAAACATTTTGTCCAGATTCCTGTAGGTCTGAAATGGTGCCCTCCGAATATGCCCCTGAGAATAATATTGGTATGCGTTTTTTGTTTTCTTATTTTTTGGCTCACGATTTTCAAGTGGTCGCGTCGGGTATTCATTTTTGCACAGAAGCAGTTAGCATTTACATACTTCTTTCCACTGGTCTCTCACAGTAAAGTTGTTATTGTCTTTTTATCTGCCATAGACCGGATCATTAATTTTACAACTTGACTTAGCGGCGTAGGACAATGTTGTCCCTTCACCTACTACGAAATCGACGATTTCATGCAGCTCAACCCTGAGCAAGACGTTCAGCTATCAGGATAGGAAGGCCGGTGTCCTCGAGAATTCCTCGGCCATTTATTAGTCGATGATAAAATCTGAATAAACTTGTGGATTCGTATAAAATGAGACATCGGCGGTTTGACTTCAAATGTAATCCATAAAACGTTCAATTTATCAGGCTTGGAGGGAATTTGCTGTTCGCAAACTTGAATATGACATTGAAATGTTGAATTAACAAACACTTTGGTATGAAACAACCCGCAAGCTAGCATTTATACGTGGTTGAATAGAACATTTTGCTACGCTCATCGTGCCCTCCATTTACCTATGATTTCCTTTAAAGTGTTTCTGAATTGCTGTGATCCTGGTAAAGCAACTATTTGAAATAGAAAATACTAAATTATCCTGAGTAATCCAGTGAAGAGTTTCCTTCGGGGCCTGTTTCTGAAACAGCCTCTGGCCCAACGGGGACATTTCCAGTAAAGAAGAGAGACAAACCTATTGGTAGAACTGGCACCAGGGAGGCGATATGCCTACCTTCGGGATCAATTTATTTCTAATTTCTTTAGTTTAAGGTATCAAATTACTGCAGTCAATACTAATCAGGAAAAGGATCAGGGTGGGTGTTTTGATCATCAGGTGTAGGGAAAGACAGGTTTGTCACCAGGGTGAGAGGAGTGTGCATGGTGGGAGGGGGTTTCACTGGAGAGTGCGTACATGTTTCAGTGATAGCACTAGAATAAAACATTCACTTTTGTTCACTCGTTTCAGCGAATTGTTGGGTTATTCAGAAATTTTGTTTCTAGTGAAACAGCCAAACAGTCACACAGTGAATGCAAAATGACACTGAAAAGTCTTTAAACATCAAGGCTTGATCCTGGACATTCAACCGCTCTAATGGCATACGCTCGCGCAGAGACAGTTAGGTTGGGGGAGGGGGGGGAGGGGGGGGGGCTTGGAGGCGAACAGTATGAAAGGCGTAGAGGGGAGGGGTGGAGGAAAGGAGGAGGAGGGGGAGGGGGGAGGAATAGAGGAGGAGGAGGGGGGAGGGGGGAGGAATAAAGGAAATCCAGCACAGGTACATTATGGATATCCCATGGCTTATATTGGCAGGACAACTGGAGAATTTCTCCCCTGGTGATATGGAGGGAAAACCAAAACTAGATGTAATCATGTCCACTAAAAATTTGGCCGTTCAGTTACTTTGTTTCTTGCTTAAATGTCATGGCGGAGCATCGATGCGCGTCAGGTTTGTTCAGTGAACTGAGTTGTAGATAAGGTGTGCGGGACCGCCGGGTGATTAAAACTGTGCATTTTATTTTTCAACGCCAATTGCAGATCAAATTCGTTGAAAATATCGTTATAATCAGATTCAAAAGATAAATCGGTTGCGTGTTCTATAGCCATTAATTCTGACCCATATATTTTCTCCATGTGTATAGTTCGCGACTTTAGTTCCCATTTGTTCCAACTCCACTCTGTGCGTAACTGGGAAATTCGACATTAAAAGTTTGCAGCTTCAGTAATATGATAAAGTATTAGAGTAAATAGGATTGTGAAACAGCTTGATAAGTGTCGCAACGCATTTTAAACAGGTGTCAAAAGATACATGTGTTATACCTCTTCTACAAAGTCAAAAATCTTCAGTTTTTTTTCAGAAAATGGAGATAGAACAAACACGAGCTGCGGTCGCTTATACCTTCTCATTTTCTGGAGGACTGCATGTGTCAAAACACCTACAACTTTGTACATTCCAAGACTTCCAGATATTTCTATATCGCTACCGAGCTGTAACTTAAGACAAACTTCTGTGAACGTGTCTGTCTGAACTAACGGTTTAATATTGCCACTTAGAAAAAAAAAATGACACCAACTTAGGCTTAGCCTAAAATTTAGATAGTTCGATCATACAAGGGCAATCAGAAAAATCCCTAGAATGTAATGAAGACTTTTGCAGGGCGCCTTGAAACTTCAGGTCATCTTTATCCTTTCAATATTGCGATAAATGTGTTTTTGTTGTTGTTTTTTTTTAACCACTGATTTTTCAGGCATCATTTTCTAATTTGCGGGAGGGGGCGGGCCTTAAGGGGGGGAAGGTTGATCGAAAAGAGTTAAAGGTCGAAATTCGATAGCAATGTTTTCTACTGAAAAATATTTTGTGCATACAGCATTATTTTGCATCTCGCTCTATAGTTTGTCAGGCTGTCTGGAAAAAGCTGAATTCCACGATAATTAAAAATGTAAATCTGCGCGAGCCACTATAGAGGTTCTCCCTGCCTGCAGCCTGCCAAACACGCAGGCTATGCTAGTGCTCATCATATTGCAACCTTCGGCATGCGCGATTCCACTTTAGTGGTATAGGAAAGCGGCGTTTCCTGACTGTTTTATTTACTTGCATCCTGTCACCCCTGCTATATTTAACACAGTAGTATGGTCCGATTATATTTATTTACGGTAAAAGTAATAGCTATTGGTCTTGCTCAGGTAATAGTTCTGACGGGTCAGGAGTTTATCTGGAGTCAATCTAAGGCAAACTGATGACTTTGATGCTGGCTATTATTTACATACGAAACAATTGGGGGGCTGGGGGTGCGAGGGGGGAACAGGAAAATCTGTTTATTTGATAAGGCGTTCTATGGCTGGTGACTGAATAAATGCTGCATAAGGTGTCTGTCGGTAGGTTTGTCATCAGGGAAAAATGGAGCAAATGGCCGACTTTGTTGTTCGTCGTTGTCTTTATATGACATGGTAATTAGAGAGATTTGACGTACAAGTATGGGTATTGTACTGCAGGAGCTGGAAATCAAATTTCTTGCCAAAGACGTTCAGAAGGCTGTGCTTGAACCAGTGGAGAAGGGAGCAGGGAATGTCATGATACTTGAAACTTTTTGTATGAAACACGCAGTGCTTGAAGTCTGTGGTGTGTTTTCATCACAAGACAATTTAGCACAAGTTTGATTTATCAGTTTGATGTGGACCTGGAAGTATCTGATACTTTTTACACATCTTCCTGTGGAACCGCCAATTATTTTGCTTTAAAAGTAGCTGATTCTTATTCCTTTATAAATGCTTAGCAGATTTTTAAAAATCCGTTCACTTCTACCATTTGTTTTTAAATTTTAGCTTGATGAAATTACTTCGTGATCCAAAGGTTACGTGGTTTTTGTTTTCATTCATTTATAATTTATTGGGCAATTTCCTCTTTGTTGTTTTTTATTTATTCTGTGTGTGTGTTTTTCAGGCGATTTTAATAATTATTCAAATGATATAATTATGCCATTCTGCGAAATCAACAGTTGTTTAGTCTGCTGCAGAGATGATTTCCCAGTCATCAAAAGGAATATTTATGGATTATATCAATAGGCGCAGACAGCAGTGGAAATAAAAAGAAAATCAACACAAAGTTTCAGATCACGTGTCCAGAGAGAGATAGGCCGTTTGTCTCCTCTTGAGCAAAGAACATCTTGCCATGCAGAAAAAAAAAAATTCATGGCATTGGTAAAACGGGGCATTCTCTTCATCGGTTCACTTCACTGCTGACAGATTTCTGTAGTCTTGCTCTCACGCCGAAAATTACAACAACAACAACAACAACAACAGCATCAGTGACAGCAACAATTAAACCGACTTCGCCAACTTTGATCTCGACACAAAGAACAGTTTATCACTGTGTTAGAAGTTAATCCTTAGGGCTGCCTGAAACCATATTTCAAGATTTTGTGTCTAAAAATAGCTGTTCACGAGCGTGGCTCCCTAGACTTAATCATCACTTAATTCCGTCTGGTTTAGTTAAGAAATGTGTGCGCACACGCAGGTATCGCCAGCCACCCAATTTTCTGTGCCAGGACCTGGGGTGGGTGTCTTGTGGGTGGGGTTGGGGGGTGGGGCGAGGTGGGGCCTGCGGGTGTGGGTGAGGCCACAACTTTGTGACAGATCAGGGTCGGTGGATGTCAGGGAGCCAATGGTTTGTGTGTCTACCGGACGTCTCCCATAGCGCAGGAATGGAAAGTGACAATGGCCTGGGTGTTCGGCCCGGTAACATCGATTCTATTGGACAAAGGGAATGTGGATAGGAAAGAAGATCTTGTAACCCCATCATAAAATTATGAAAGTACATGAAGTTTTGTTTTTATAGAGGCTTGCTTTTTCGAGCGTCTGTGTATGTGTGATTACACCTGTGTGTATGTAAATCAACCAAGAGGCCATCTAATGGCTAGTCTCAACTAAACGTTGTGAAGCATGATTTACAAAGAAAAGTCGGATGAGATGAAAATGATAGAATCATGTAACAGAGTTTTCAATGTCCCTGAAATGTATCAGCCAATATGTTTTCTTCTTTTTATATTTTACACACACACAGACAAATCCTAATTGTTTTGACTTTACTCAAAGGGTGTTGCTTTTCTGTCAAATTGTGTTTCATGGCTTTGAAACCTTGCAATGTTCTCTGTGCAGTCAAACATGAATCCTTTATGGGGTTGGTTGTAGAAGCAAAGATTAGTAGTTGAGGTTGGAGTAAGGGGGAGGGGGGGGGCTGAGGGGTGAAAGGAAAGCACACACAAATTTGCTCTCTCTCACACAGTATGATTATACTCAATTAGTAAAAAAAAAAAAAAAGATCTCACAGCAGGTATAATGTAAGCCAAACGGTCAAAATCTCTACAAAACGTAAGTCCTGAGTAGACAAGATAGCATAGCAGGAAGAAACTTATTACAAAGTCGCACTTGTGTCTCAAATATGTGTGCCTTTTTGCCGATCCAGATAAAGATGACACTCCTGTAATCTACAGAATGACCTTTTAACCCCCGCCTTTGAAGAGCACGTTCAGCGTTCAAATACAACAATAACACAATAAAACGCTACAACAAATATATTTGTAGAGGGTGGCGTCAAAGGCATAGCAATTTGTACCGGGGCTTTAGGCAAATAAAAGACTGAACAAATACATGGGATGGTTTTAATGTCATCACCACGAACACACACATGGGATGGTAGTGTTGGCAGTTGTGATGTGAATCATCACCCCCCCCCCCCACCCCCGTCATGATGACAGAACAGCAAAATGGCGGTTGTTAGAGAACCGTAATATTTTACACAGTATGCTGAAGATGACCGGTGAACCTAGGCAGATACCCGACGTGTAGGTCTGACATCAGGTTTGCACAAAGGATTGGCACCGTTCTTCGTAGATCTGTTGGTTACGACGTTGCTTCGACGTAGGTTTGATGTAAGGAATCTACCCCTACAGTAATCCTTCCAACCCTGCAGACACTCTCCTCAAATCTAGGTCGGTTTGATGTAGGGAATTTACCCTTACAATAATCCTACCAGAAACTCTTCTCAAATCTATGTCGGATTGACGTAAGGATGATGGTTGGAAAAAAAGCGTAGTATTTTCTCTATTGGGCTTTAGAACTAGACTATCGTCCCCTGACATAGCCAACAACAACAACAACGACAACAAAAATAATGTACGGCCTGTTCTCTCTAACAACGATTTCTTACACGTTTAAATCAGACCGAGGCTGCTGCGTTAGGGAAGAATACCCTATAGGCCAGTCCAGGTCAGATTCATATTTTTAAAACGAGACTTAATCGAATTGCAAAGCGTAATAGAGAAAATACTGAGTTGTGTAGACTGTTCATCTAGAGCTCCAAGAATGTTGTTAGGACATTCATCCCCCCATTTTTTGTCTTTGCACCTGGGGTACGTAAACTATGTTTATGCCTTTGTGACTCCAGAGCTAGAGATTTGTGACTCTAGAGCAAGAGGTTTGTGACTCTAGAGACTCTTTGACACTTGTTTAAAATGCGTTGTGGCACTTATCAAGCTGTTTCACCGCTACAATTTATTCTAACCTTATCATAATACTAAAACCGCATACGTTTAACGTCGAATCTCTCAGTTGTGCAAAAACGCGAGACATGGAATGCAAATGATTGTGATCGAGCTATGACGTTTGAAATTTTAGGACGGTTTTGAGTTAATGAGGGGGCTCTGCCTTTGTGAGCCAGTGGTAAAGCAGAACGTACAGGGGGGTGGGGGGGGGGGGGGAGGGGGTAACCAGTTGGCGTGGGTCTACAATTTTGAAGGGACTTACTGCCCTTGTTAGAGCACGCGGTTGGGGTGGGAAAGGGGAGTACTTTTTGGTAAAGAATTTTGATATCATAAAACAAAAGATTCTGAAGAGCAGTTTAAATTTATGGCCTGCATTTCCCATCTGTCCTGGCCCTGTTTAACGGTCAGCTTTGCCCGGGTCTGACAGTGAAATAAACGTTTTTAAAAAATACATATCTTTGTCCATGACACCGAACATCGGTATGAAGAAATAGCTCTTAAAAGGGACAAAATGTCACAGCAATCTGACGTCTTCTCTCGTTTTAAAGTAAACACACTGGCGTTTTGAAACGTGAGTCGAGTGGTCAATTGACAGAACAAGGTTTGACCTTCACCGTTATGAGGGTGGCAGTGAAACAAGGTTACTTTTCGACATTTTTGGAATTCTTGACATTTTCAGTGTCCGGAAAACAGAGACTCACAATAGAAGAACATTTGCAGAAACCTGAAAACTGAGTTACAGCTAGACACATGATTAGGCCAGAATACTATTGTGCAATTCTCATAATATTTTGTTTCGTAACCCATTCTTTCGTTAGTTTTTCTGTTGGTTTGTTTTTGTTTTTTTTATATTTATTGATCAATATCTTTTTTGCAAATTTCTTAAATAGGATATTTTGTTTTGGCCTGATTATTGATTTTTTTTATTTTTTTTTTGTTTATATTAGACAAACGACAGTTCAAAACTTTTCTATCCTTCAAACCATTCTCTTCCTTACCCCATCTTCTTAGTGATCAACAAAGAGGACTCCTTAAAATCGACTGAAACTGTACAATACTTCTTGCAGTGAAAACATAATTATTTGTTTACTTCTTTAATCCCATTTGGGAAATTTGCCTTAGTGTTTGGTAGTAATTAGTTGAGGTTTTTTGCCCGGGTAGCCGTCCGTTCGTCCTACTCTTCTGACTGCCAAGGTATATTTAACGTGCTCATCACACACGGGGCGTCCGAGTTGTTCGTCCTTATCCGAGAAGACTAGGTACTCGATCCTACTTAACATACGATCAGGGGCAGGAAAATATGAGAAAAGTCCCACCATTTCAACATGGCTGCACCCACTGGGAGTATTGAATCTCGTTATATATAGTTCTTTTTTTTTTTCTTTCCAGTCTCTCAAAATAAGATTTATTCTGTCTGGTTTTTGCATACGTTTACAGTATAATAACAAGTCCTTCTTGAGGTTGGCTGATGGCAGATCCGAGTGGAGAGCCATACTCCACAATGTCTGTTCCAAACAGGGCAATTGATGTTGATGGTGACAGTACAAAAGGCCATATTATTATCACAATGGAAGTTTGGGCCACCGCCCCAGGAGTTGGCGAATGGAGGCTCTATGAATGCACCTCTAGAAATTAATAAGGTTTTGTCTTATCCCTGGGAGATTCCAAACTGATATAATAATATCTCCCCCACCTGACTCAAACGTATTAAATACAAGGGCACTAACCCTGTAAATAATCAAAGGTCTTCTTCAAGACGTCACTGCTCTACGACAATGGCATAAGTCAGACTCATGCCAAAAGGCAACGGACAATTCATTGTATCCCCGAGCATGAGGGTTATCAGATAATACAATAGAAAAAAAAATGCACCCATAGAAAAATGTAGTTATCAGATATAATCATAATGGCATAAGTCACCAAATGACAGGAAAAGAAATAGTTTGTTCTTAGTATCTCAAACGTGTCAAAATTGACTCATGCCATCAGCGTAGAGCAGTGAGAGAATGTCTGTACTCTATCTCTCTACGTATGATTCCGCTGAATCCTCTCAATCAGTTCTCTTCTTCCACGCTGTCTCTCAGTTTACCTAACAACCAGCATACTGACGCTAGCACCAACCCGCCCTTTGGAACTTCAAAAAAAAAACAAAAAACATTTAAATCCAAGTACATGACTGGTATTTAGTTTTCATCCATAGTCGAAAGGGCCCAACTTGTAAAACAAATCTCGAGGGACTTTTGGTTTTCTGCCACGTTCATAGTATTCAATGCTGTCATGATGATCAGTGTGCATTTCACTAACTAGAACACGATACTGTACCGAATTGCCATTTCTAAACTGTTATTCCTGGATACCATCAACATTTCTGCACGTTGTGTTATGAATGGCCATTTTTCAGAGTGCATTATGCTGTTGTTTCTTGTTGTTTTTTAATTGTTTTTCTTTCTTTCCTTTTTTCCTCTTCGACCTTCCCCATCCTGTCGCCTGTATTTATCCTATATGCGCATTCATGTCTTGCAGTAAAACGCCTTTTCTTATGTTTGTCGGACTCGGTCAGAAATATCATCGCAACAGCCTATTGCCATCGTTTTCAACAGAATCATTACCAAACATAAATTTGATGAAAAAAAAAAAAAATCGTCACAGGAATTCTTTACGTGCGGGGAGAATCGTGCTCAGCGGAATCAACAACGCTGTCGCCATGAGATCTCCTTTTGTCTGGCAGTGCTACCTCTTAATAACAATCCAAAAACGGCCCAGATACGCCATCGTATGCCAATATCGTTGGAGAATCATACTTTACACTTTTTGTTTTAATTTTGTTTTTGTTTGTTTTCCTAATTAACCAAACATAACTCTTGACACAATGTTATGTGGGTGAAGAATAATGTACGCACATATTAAATTCGATACCAAAGAGGAACCGATCCTACCCATTATTATTAATTCAAGACATTTTTTTTTCCTTCTTGCTCAGTCTGGGGGCTTCGACGGTCATTATGTGGCTGCTTAAGATGTGGAATGATCTAGAGAAAGAAATCCGAGAGTGGAAGGGTTTTACGGTAATGCTAGAAATAAAGACGCTGAGATCAGGGCTCACTTAACAAGTCAGTATTACGATGGTTTGATGATCAAATGGAATAGAAAATGACACTAAAACTTGCTGTATCCGTGAAATTGTTACTCTACACAGTTTGTAACATGTGCCATGGTAATGTTGTTGCTTAGGCTGTTTTTCAAAATAGGTGTTTTCCCAGCCGTCAGCCCTATGACGGTCCTACGTAGATTTTTATAGGATTGGTAGAATTGCCATAGGGGCGGGCTCTATACATTAAACTGACGTCGGTGTGTTGTTGTAACCACTGGATCTACTCAGGAATGACACCATTCCTATGTTCCAACTTCTTTCAATCGTACACTTCGGATGTCCGTAGAGTTACTGGCTGGGTTTTTAGCTTTCTTTGGTGAAGGCTCAGCTGGTGTACAGTTGGTGGCAAGGCTAGCTAGTGTACAATTGGTGACAAGGCTTGCTAGTGCACAGTTGGTGACAAGGCTAATTAGTGTGCAGTTAGTGACAAGGTTGGCTAGTGTACAGTTGGTGGCAACGTTAGTTAGTGTACAGTTGGTGGCAAGGCTTAGCTAGTGTACGGTTGGTGGCAAGGCTTAGCTAGTATACAGTTTGTGGCAAGGCTTAGCTGGTGTACAGTTGGTGGCAAAGCTTAGTTGGTGTAGAGTTGGTGGCAAGGCTAGCTAGAGTACTCGTACAGTTGGTGGCGAGGCTAGCTAGAGTACTCGTACAGTTGGTGGCAAGGCTAGCTAGAGTACTCGTACAGTTGGTGACAAGGCTAGGCAGTGTACAGTTCGTGGCAAGGCCTGTCTAGTGTACAATTGGTGGCAAGGCGTAGTTAGTTACATTGGTAACAAGGCTAGCTAGTGTACATTTGGTGGCAAGGCTTATCTAGTGTACAGTTGGTGGCAAGGCTAGCTAGTGTACAGTTGGTGGCCAGAGACAAGAGTGATGCCTTCATGCACACACTGTGTCTGAAAAAAAGTTCATACACACTTTGAATATTTAAAAGTACAATGTCTTTTAAAACACATTCACGTTTTATAATTTACATGAAAGAGAGCAGACGTGTAATCATTTGATTTGACCTCAGACACTGATGTCTACGCAAGTCCAGAGTTGCAAACAACATTGAGCAGTTCATTTGTAAATACATGTTTTCTAGACATCACATATTGTTAATTAAACCCGAACCCTAACCCGGTTGGTGACTGAGGAGAGCCTCAAGGGGGTACCATGCTAAATCCAGAAGACAGAGACAGCTGCTGGCAGACAAGAAATGTACACCATAATTTCCTATATTTTCTTAGTAAATCCGGGAAGGTCCACCCGATCATATTTAGCCGGGTCAGACACATTCAGCTCCTGTCATTATTTCTCATGTGTAAATTTAGCTGGCAGCAACTGGCTGTGACATTCCGGGCGTAGTATGATACCCTCTTTATGCGTATCATTTCAAGCTCGTATTCCCTGTACCCAGTTCGCTGTGCCATGACCTAGTTTTTGGTACGTTATTTTATGTTCTCAGTGTTTCAACAAAAGCTTTTAAAGATGAATATTTATATTTCCGTAGTTATTTGATTATTTTAAACCAGTTCTTATGTTTCAGAAGTTTTGAATCATTACGTCGCGACCGTAGTTCTGGTTTATTTCAACACCACTTTTTGCACACCGAGAAATTCGACAGTAAATGTTTGCGACTTTAGTATTATGGTAAAGAGTTTAAGCAAATCGGACCCGTGAAACAGTTTGATCAATGCCACAAAGCATTTGAAACCTCTGTCAAGGAGAGCATTATTTGTTACGCCTCTTCTACATACCAAAATATCTCTGGTTTTTCAGAAAATGGAGATAGTACAAATAAAACCCCTTGTTGTACAAGAGGAGAGGGAAAAAGATACGGTTTTTTAAAAAGTTAAACCTCTATCCAAGTATCACATGTTTAATGTAGTTGAAAAAAAAAATCGACAGGAAATTGCCACGGTATTGACACTTGCGGTCTCAGTCTTGACATCAGCAAATGCTGTAAGGAAATTCAGACTGATGCTTTAATTGGATTGGTGTTTTTTTTCTAGAAAACAAAGCTGATAGAACCAGGCCTGTACTTCTGAAGTTACCACTCGTTAACCGTTGACACTTCAAGTTTGCATTGAATCGGTTTATCTTTAGACGAAATGAAGGGGCATCCTGACCGGTTGACGTGATAATGACTGTGATTTCAAGTCTTCCAATAATGAGGAAAAATTTGGAAGTTTTTTAGTACTAATAATCATAATCAAGGAAAGTGGCCTTGAATTTCCAATAATCGAAGCAGAAACACTTGTGTTATTATTAAGTTCTAGATATAAACATAAACTTGGAGCAGGCAGATTGGATGCAGAAATGCGGAATGGACGTTTTAAATAGTTGAAATTTGCCACTAATTCAAACTTTTTCTGATGTTGTTATTGCCATTTGTTTGTTTTGGTTTTTTGGCTTAAAGCTACCATATATGCATCGCATTAGAAAGAAATGGGAATAACCCATCCTTAAAAGAAATAAAAATAAGTGAATAAATAAATCAAAAAGAGGACGACTACCCCGAACTTCCATCCAGCCGCACCCCCTCCCTTTCCTCTGAAAGAGGATCATTTTCCCTCTATCAACTTTGCGATAGATGCCATTGATCATTCCAGGTCCAGCAACACTATCTGTAACGGATTGTTAAACCATTCTCTCTGCTTTTACACCTCTGGATTAAAGATCCCTTTATCGGTACAAACTGATAAAAGGGAACATTTTATGATAGCTGTTACATTACGATTGGAGTTTGCTGAACGAATAGAGGCAGCACTGGAGTGAAGGATGACATTGGCACTGAGTTGCAGGCAAAATAACACAGGCAAAATAAACATACAAAAAAAGAAAAAAAATGAAGGAAAAATACATTGAGAAAGACACACGCCGTCCTCATTTCTCATGCACACGCATAAATGCATTTGAATTCGAGTTGATTTGGAGAAAGTATGAAGTCACGATGACTGTCAAATTGTGCCAAGAAATCGCAAGACGACAGTCTATAGAAATGAACGATAGGACAGAAAGAGACCCTAATAGAAACCCCTACTAATCACCTGCACACACGCACAAAATGTACACACACAGCCACACCCACTCATTCATACATACTCACTCACAAACAAACACACGGTTAATAACATTCCATATTCCGCTATCACCTATTAAAAAGCGTTGGGAAAGAATGCTTGATCTGATAATGTATTTACGCCTCCCACCACCCGTTCGTGAATCTGCTTTCGGGGTGATCAACGAACTATATTTGTCAGTTGAAATGTGGAAACAGCGTTACTTTCCAGTGTACCTGTCTGGTTGTACGGACACAGTTGATCCAGGAACAGAGTCTCTACATACGATACATTTATTGGTGACTTCGATGATTAACTAATGAACAAAATGTTCTGTGAAGTACAAATAAATAGTCCCTCTAACTAACTTACTGACTGACTGCCTGCCTGCCTGCCTGACTGACTGTCTACCTGCCTGCCTGACTGACTGATTGACCAACTGACTGTCTAAATGAATGCCTGACTGACTGACCGACTGGCCGACTGAATGACTGACTGACTGACTGACTGACTGACCGAATGACTGACTGACTGACCGACTGACTGACTGACTGACTGACTGACACTGACTGACTGACTGACCGACTGGCCGACTGAATGACTGACTGACTGACTGACTGACTGATTGACTCACTGGATGGCTGACTGACTGACTGACGGACTGAATGACTGACTGGCACTGACCGACTGGCCGACTGAATGATTGACTGACTGATCGACTCACTGGATGGCTGACTGACACTGACTGACTGACTGACCGACTGGCCGACTGAATGACTGACTGGCCGACCGATTGACTGACTGATTGACTCAGTGGATGGCTGACTGACTGATTGACTGACCGACCGACCGACCAACCGACGAAATAACGATCTAACTTAGTGGCTTATTGATTGACTGAGTGACTTAAAGAGAGAGAGAAGGATAGACAGGCGAGGGGCGAGTAAAACAGGTTTATCCTGGACAATGTCGAATGTCCCAGCCAGTATTCATAAATGGTCGACCAAACAGCTGATTGGCCACTCTATATCCCAATAACCTAGCGTACGCATGTACCAACTCCGTACTTGACGATTTATTTGAACCTTTTCAAAGAAGGAAGCTAGGTCAGTACTTCCGGAGGCCAGATCCTCTCTAGATCCCGCTCGTACATTCTGTTGTCTCGCCCGACGTTTCCCTGGAGACACTCCCTAGTACAAAAAGCTTAGTTTACATTCTGCTCTTGCCCTGATTGCGTGAAGCTAATTTTAATGCTATTGCCTTTTTGGCCAAAGCGGCTTTTGAATGGGTGAAAATAGGAACTAGCGTCAATTATCAAGTTCATAAATCACGGATTACTTCGTCTAGAATCGGTTGTTATTGAAGAATTTGATTGTCACAGCTTTCCCACACTTGTAATGCGTTGTCTGTTTTGCAGGGCAGTTTGGGGGAAAAATGGGGAGGGGGGGGATTATACAAACAGTGGTGTTCAGTAGGTTTAGGTGCGCACCCCACCCCCCCCCAACCCCCCGATTTTGATTGTCCGACTGCTCAGATGGGAAGCCACGACAATCGGTTTGAAGGAAATCTGGTCTGCCAGCTGCCTGGTTCGATTTCAATGAACTGCAGTGCCGTGACGTCACCATCCAACTTAGTCGGCCGACCCAAATCTACCGGTGCACGCCTTGTCCAAGAGGATTGTCAATTCTACTTTGGGAATCGTTCCTTCCACACCGGTCTCAGCACATGTCACATAATTGTCTGTAAGATATATAGTTAAATATTTCTTCCCACGAGAGAACATGTAGCTAAACTAAAGCATTACATGCTTTTGAGACAATTAAATACCAATGCAGTAAAAAACGACCCCCTCAGAAGCAATGATAACCCCCAGAAAGCCATATAAACACTGGCTTGTTTTAAAGATGGGACTCCTTTCTTTCAGCATTCGCCCTACCCCTCACTCCATGGCACACCCTCTTCCGTCCCTTTTAGACATCCAACATTTATTGTCATGCTTCATACCTCTTCTTTGTCTCCATTCAGACATTTGTAATCTCACACCCACTCACTCTGTCATTGTCTGTACCTTCATTACTCTTCAATTTCTGGTGCCCGCGATCCTCCGTCCCCCCCCCCTCCCCTCACACCCATCCACCAATCCCTCCTTAAAAAAAATACCACCCACTTTATTTTTTAACGTTCATTGCACTGGTGGTCTTGCAAAATACTATTTTTCGCACGAACTTCTCAGACTGTATTCTGAATTTTGACTGAGAGAGAAACGACCGGAAGAGATTCGCTCTAGATAGACGTGCAGGCAGATATCGACAGATTGGATACAGATGGGGAATGACAATTTCAAAAATGTTAAGTTTGCCAGTAATTAAAGCTTGGGATTTATTTTTTCCGCGGCACTTGGGTGGGGTGGGGAGATTGGGGGTTCTTTGTCAGCATGTTACAACATATGCATCGCATTAGAAAGCTATCATATGATATGTGGAACCTCTGGGGTGCTAAGCAATTTCTGCAAGTCCCTGAAGTTGATGTAAAATTACATTACACACCGGTCACTGAGCCATACAAGAAATGGAAATTCTCCGTCCTCCGCTCTATCCAAACCTAAACCAAAACATAATTATTTTTTTTTCATTAAAAATCAATATCCAAATAAATAGAATATTATCTAAAGAAGAGTTTTGCTAAACCTGAGAGTGTCCGGGTCTCAGCATCCGAGCTTCTTTCAAGCCAGGCCCTTATCAATGGTTGCCTATACCTGTCATGAAATATTCGTGTCCCATTGTCTGTAGGCTATGAACTCGTGAAAAGACTGGGTCAAGTGGAAGGCAATAGAGAGCATAGACAACGAAAACATTATTATGTTGTGCCTATTATCTTGAGTTGGTGGTGCCCTGAATCAAAGCTATTTTTATATCAGTTTAACATGAGATACAGAATACGGACTTAAACGGGACTGGCAAGACTGAAACTGGCCCGTCTCACTACCTACCAGTTCTACTGAAACTAGCCTGCCTCACTACCAACCAGTTCTACTGAAACTAGCCTGCCTCACTACCAACTAGTTCTACTGAAACTAGCCTGCCTCACTACCAACTATTTCTACTGAAACTAGCCTGCCTCACTACCAACTAGTTCTACTGAAACTAGCCTGCCTCACTACCAACTAGTTCTACTGAAACTAGCCTGCCTCACTACCAACTAGTTCTACTGAAACTAGCCTGCCTCACTACCAACTATTTCTACTGAAACTAGCCTGCCTTACTACCAACTAGTTCATGAAACTAGCCTGCCTCACTACCAACTAGTTCTACTGAAACTAGCCTGCCTCACTACCCACTAGTTCTACTCAAACTAATCTGTCTCACTATCCACTAGTTCTACTGAAACTAGCCTGCCTCACTACCCACTAGTTCTACTGAAACTAGCCTGCCTCACTACCAACTAGTTCTACTGAAACTAGCCTATTTCATTATCCACTAGTTCTACTGAAACTAGCCTGTCTGACAACCCACTAGTTCTACTGAAACTAGTCTGCCTCACTACCTACTAGTCCTACTGAAACTAGCCTGTCTGACAACCCACTAGTTCTACTGAAACTAGCCTGTCTGACTACCCACTAGTTCTACTGATACTAGCCTGTCTCACTACCCACTAGTGCTGGCACGTCAAACTTGTCTTGTGTGAGTTGGCTGAAGACTTTGCGCATTCAGTCAAAAACCAGACGCAAACACACTTGACTTGGTGTGCAGCCAGTTTTACGTAAACCGACAGCCCAGTGATGGAGTGTATGATACTTTATTGAAGTTTGAATTATGTGTTGTTTTATTACACTTTTTTTACTATGTGCATTCTGTGCCAGACTACTCTCTGAGAGCCTGTACTGTTCCCCAAGTAGGAAGAAGTACAAGCGAACAGTTAAGACAAGGGTTAAGTTTGTTTTTCTTTTCTATTGTGAGAATGAGTAATGGATGAAGTCTGGGGGCGAAAGGGTGAAGGGGGTTGTCCAATACTCTGTTTAGCAGTTGGTCAGTGAGCAGCGGTATTAAATCATCTACTTGTTATTCGCTATGCAGTTTTACGTGGGTCACACACGGAATTTTTGTCAAGACGATATGTGAGCTGCAGAGACAGTCGTGTAATAATGCTCAGTTCTGTACAGAACGGGTGTATGTTCTATGCCGGTTTAAGCAGGTCTGACAACAGCATCGAAGCTACTGGGAATGGAAGAGGGAATAGAAATGAATGGAAGGGGATTTTCTTTCTTTTTTTTTCTTTGGAGAGGAGGTTTGGGGGGGGGGGGTGAGGAATGGGAGAACGAGAAGTCCCAAGAGCTTTTATTTCCTTCAGAGCAATGAAAGATCATCAAAGATCTTTTTTTTTTTTCCTCTATGTCACGAGCAGAGTTAGGGTCTTGGGGATGTTACGACTGCACGAGAGGCAGCTAACTCACACTCGGACACAACCACACAAGAAAAGTATTAAATAACTAGAGCGTATATATGTCAGGCCGGTCAGGCCATAGTTTACATAAATATTAATAAAACAAAAGACAATAGGGGTATATATTCAAACCAAAAAAACTCTAATTAATAACTTAACCAATGATATTCATGTAACTATGGAGGTACTGCAATCAATAGCAAATAGGTATATTATATGAAACTAGATATCAATTTAAAGTGACAGTTGAGTCGCCACTGGCCAGTCGCCAGGCAAACTCTCCATAGATCATATGGGCTTAAATGTTAGGAGAGCCCAGTACGTTCAAAGCCTACAGAAGCACTCTTCGGCTGGTAGGTAATTTAAGCAGTTGCCAAAAGACTATATTTTATGCACAATCTCTATTCAATTCATCAACAATGTGCTATATTATTCCAATCATACTATGGCAATAGATCTATGATACAGGACACTCGTGGTCGAGTGCCAGCTGGGGTTTCCTTAGTCTTCCTATGAGGCTGTAGTTCTCTCTCTATCTCCGATCTCTATTATGCTTGAATAAATAAGATATATTACCATTGCTCACGCCTACTGGTAGGCGCGAACATCAATATAGCGCAGCGTGGGCTTTCAAAGGTCAGCCCACTCAGACCTTTCTTTCTAGAGCTCAGTCAGTCCGTTAGCAAGGACTTCTTGTCTTCAAAGCACACAGTTCAGGTACTGGTCAACCGGAGATACTTCACGACACGATGCTTCTGCTCGTCTGTATTCACCAAATCTGAACGTTACACGATGTCTTATACTATCTAACTACCCAGCGTGCTAGTCCGCTGGCCCAATTAGTTCAGCTATCTCATAGGTCGAAACCTCCCACCATTTTAATTGTAGTAATACGTCTGCAATATTCTACCAGCCAGTTAACGTGCAAAAACTTGTCTAGTCATACTTAACAATGTCAACTATGCCCCACCTTGTTTCACCCCTACTCCATTACTTATTAATCACCAACATTAAAACCCACAAGCGTGAATCTAACAGTTTAACTTTACATTTATTTACTCACCAACTATAATTTGGCGAGGACCGTTCAAGGCCACCAGCCAATTTCTCATGGCCCTGGTAAAACAACAACAACTCACTCTCTGCGTGAGTTTTAACAACATCCGAATCATGACACTCTATTTGTTTTTTCTTTGTTAATTTTTATTAATCTGCTTAGTTCTCTTCGATCTCTGTGGATTGTAGGTGGACAGAATGATGGAATAAATATCTAGAAATTAAAAACAACAAAGAAATTAGAAATGCTTATCAAGTAAATAAAAAATATGTATATATATTGGGATGGGTGTGAATGAACTTAGATGGACGGGAGCATTGGGGAAATTGGAGGCACAAACAAAAATACAGTTTTCAAGACGGCGACAGAATGATGCCGGCTGGGGTGGGTTTTTAAGGGTTCTTGTTGAGTGTGAGGCGCCAGTGCAGAACAGCAACTGCTCATCTGAATGTTGTAGAAGAAAAGAAGAAAAAGAGGACGGCCAGACCGAGGGCAATTATTATTGCATATTCCTGACCCTCAATAGAGAACAAGAAATGACCACCACGGCAACAACAAGAAGAAAGGTGAAGGAGATGAGGTATAAATGTTAAGGTAGCCGGCCCCAATGAAGTGGAGACCTATCATCAATGTAGTAATGATACCTTGCTCTGTTCTGTTGCATTGTGTTTATCGTCTTGCTGTTTCCTAATAACAGTATGACCATTATCGGGTCAACACGCTTCGCTTTCTCCAGCTCAAACGCTTGGGAAACACACGGGCGATTGGTGGACGCTACTGGTAGGGTCTCCTTCGGTCCTATTAGGCCATGGGCCCAAGCCCCTATCTAGCTATTGCGCTGCAGTGTGGAAGGTGAAGGCAAGAACTCAATTTTAATAAATTTTACTAACTAAATAATGCATAAAAATGCAATGTTCAAGTAAAAAACATGGTTTGTTAATTAAAAAATGGCAATTAAAGTTGTTTTGCTCTCAGCCAATCAGAATGCACGATTACTGTTAGGCCCGGTCCTGACAAAATGGCTGCCCCCATGCAGCAGTGTATCTGTCACATTGTTGAGGGGGTAAATGAGCCGCCGACAACTTGTTCAGACACTTCCTGGGCTAAAATATGTGAATGTGTTGAAATATGGAGAGATCTGGACGGTCCTGAGAAAGGTATTGCCTAAAAAATTTAATTCATATTGCCGTGATGGAGCTGTTTTTCACAGGACATGTTATCAGAGATTTACCGCTAAAAATAGGATCGAACAGGGGCAGAAGAGAAGGGGAAAAGGTAGATTGAGACAGCCAGATGTTGATCATGTTGACTGTTTGAATGTTTCTCCACATAAGAAGCGTAAATTCATTCTCAGATCACAGTTTATGTCATGTACAAACTCCATTACTGATAACAAGTTTCAAGAGAGGAGATCATCCATGCATGTTCTACCTGAAGAGTGCATCATTTGCCGCAGTACTAAAACTGTCATTGAAAGGTCCACCCATAAGAGAAAAATAGAGAGGTTAGTGACATATGAGACAAATGCAGATAAGTTATTAACTGCAGCTAGACTAAAAGGGGATGACATGCTGTTAGTGCAGATAGGTCAATGTGACCCAGTTAGCATTGAAGTTAGATACCATGCTTCATGCTACAAAACATACACTAAATGCATTTATCCAGCATCAAGTGACTGTTCGAGCCGTCTCCTTTCTCAATCTTTTGAGATTTTTTGCAAAGATATAATTGAAAACAAAATCATTGCAAGGAAGGAAGTCATTAGAATGAATAGTCTCACTAAGACATTTATCAACATTGTGAAAGATACTGAGGAAATTGACATTGCCAGTTACAGAAATTTTCAGCTTAAAGCAAGACGTGTACAGAAATATTCTGACCAGCTGGTATTTCTTCAACCAGAATCTAATCTGTGTGAACTTGTTTTCCATAGAGGTGATAATTCAGAGGCTGTCATCAACCTTGACACAGTTAGTTCTGATAGTGACACTTGCGACTCAGATTTTGAGCATATGCAGAGAGCACAACTTCCACATAATGACTCAAACCAATAACAGTTTGCTCAATTATATAGGTCAGCAACAATTATTAGGGCTGCTATTAAATCAACTGCAGGTTTAGCAACCTGGCCCCCTACTGCTGAATATCTTTCAACTGAAAGATGTGCTGACATGATACCAAACCAGATCTTCAACTTCCTGGCATGGTGTTGTAGCTTGTCTGACACGGTCAGTGCATTTAAAGGTAAAGGCAAAGTCAAGGCTCTCAAACTAATGATAAAAACACCTTTCTACTGCAATACCTTCTGTGATATTGGTAAAGATTGGTCGGTATCAAATATCCTGGAAAAGGCTTTAGAGAAATTTGTATGTGACCTGTATGGCTGGTCAGAGTGTGACAGTATAAACACAGTGAGGTACAACTGCTTCAGATTTGGTATGATCAGCGACTTGTCCTTGCCACCAAACATGGACAGCCTCGTTCTTCACACAAAACGAGCTAACTATCAAGCCAAAACCTACAGATCATGTCTTTAGCAAATCATCTCGGCGCCCTCGCCAGACGGGAATGGATGGGACATGACTAGGGATCACAAACTAACCATCAAATGGAACAACCTACCCATAGCTCCTGCTGCTGTTTTGCAGAATGTGAACTGTTCCTGTAAGAAAACTTCATGCACATGCAGCAAATGTTCTTGCAGAAAGGCAGGCATTGTGTGCACTGACTTGTGCAAGTGTGGTTCACATTGTAAAAACCGCAAAATGCCAGATGATGACAGTGACATCACTGACAATGACAGTGAATGAATATTAATGTCCTAAAAGTATAAGAAATTGTGAAGGTGACATAAAGTTTCATTTGTACCAAAATACCATTTATGCTGACATAAATTGAGGTTGACTATGTTCATATCTTTTAATACTTGAGAATTACAAATTTTGATGATGATGACAACATGGGCTTTTATGACAGACTCAGTCTGAGTCTTCATACCTTAGAAAAGGCCATTTTCATGAATAAGTGACAGAGTGAGTATTACTCAATGGTTTATATTTTAATTGAAATGAAAAAAACCCTCTTTTCCTTCATTATTTGTAAATAGTCCATCCATTTAGTCCTAATGATATCATCAAACTAGTAACTGGTCAAAAAGTCTTTCAGCAAGCTAGAATCAGTAAATGGCTTCACTTGTCCCCCTTTGTTTCAAAAGGAATGAATGCTGTGTTTTAAAAGTTTGAACATTAACTTATTGTTATAGTCATTGATTAACAATATGTGAAATAACAAGAATGTTCCCTCAATATTTTGTTTCCTCGGATCAATGTTACTGATAGAATCATCCCTTAAAAAATATATAGTATGCTTATAATACATTTTTTTGTAAGTTAAACTGTTTATTTGTTCCACCAATGCCAACAGAGATTATTCAGTAAACATACAGCATACTTATTTGAACCTTACATGTGTTGTGAGGTGCAAATTAGTTTTTCATTGAACTTTTCTGAAAATTTTGCACATAAATGACCTATATTTTGAAAGCCCATTTATTTCTTAATGGACAACTATTTTTGCTTGAACATTTGATGTAATTTACCCCAGAACTATGAAGAATAATAATATATAAAGTTCATGTATTCACCCTTTTGCCTGCAGCACATTGTCTCTTTTGGAGGTCATATGTTTTTCGGCCCATGGCCTATATCCTTGTGTTCTATTCTGTCTATCATCTTGCGTTCACCTAGCACAGTGTGACTGTTATCGGGTCGGCGTGCTTTCTCCAAATGGCCTGCAGATAGAGCTAGAGGGACAGATAGGGCGACGGCCCTGACATCAATTTCAGGACATCCAATCAAAGAATGAAATTAAAATTACATTTTTGAAATTCGAAAATATCGTGGCTGCACAAGCTGCCCTACAGTCCCACAAGCTGGGGTGCGTATGGATCCATGTTTTAACACGCGAGACCAGCGTAAAGAACTTGTTACACGTAAATTGTCAATACTAGGCGTGTACTTAAGTCTTGGGACACGTAATGAAGGAGTTGGCCCCTAACATCATCAAACCTGGGCACGCCACTGCTTTCTTCAAATTCAAACTCAAACTGAAATCCCCCCTCTCTTAAACGTATTTACGAGGTATACTTTTGAAGTCTAAATTACTTTTTTTCCAACAACGGGGAAATGGAATTTGAACACAGAACGTGATTATTTTTTCTTCCGTAAAATTTTGATTTTGACGTAAATTGCATTTTGCTGAGTGAACTTGACTTGCTGGAAGAAAAGACAGTTGCAGCATTGACCATAGCTGAAGAAGGATTGGTCGAATATACATGTAATATTATGGTAGATCTATTGATACCAGGAGGTTATGCCAAGGTCTGGCGTGTTCAGGCATTTTTATCGCTTTCTTCTATTAGCTGCTAGTTTTAAAGAAATGTTAAACTTCTCCACTGATATTCAAAAACATAACTAAATTAACAACAACAACAACAACAAAAAGGACCATTAAAGGGTTTGAGAAAAACTAATACACATTTTAAAATAACTCTAATGAAAACTGCAAGAAAAAAACGTTTAGGGAAGTAGGTTAGGGGCAGTGAAAAGGGGTAAACAAGGGCTCACGTTAGAGCGGGCGACAAAGAGCTTTGATATCCTAATCTCTGATAGGCGGGGAGGAAGAGGGAGAGAAACGTGACGTTTGGATCCCAGCGACTTAATGACAAAGTCGTCAGACACAGTAGTAAACTGCCGCCGAATGTCCTCTGGCAAGGGTTCTCAGAATCTGAACACATGATATACATGTGTATAATAGGTCCATAGCCTCGAGATTCATACTGAGGAAACTAAAAACCACAAGCCTCTCTTTCGTGTGCGGGCGGGGAATGGTCAATGTAGAGAAGCCCATAATGTGATTTTGTTTCGAGCAAAATGTAGAGAGGGCACTGTAAACAGCACATCTTCTCAGCGAAATTGAACACTGTTCGAACCTGCACCAAAGCGTATAGTTTTACTAAGTTATTAGTTCAGTGAACCCGACACCTGAAGAAGAAACTTCCGACGTTTGACTCAACCAAAAATGGCCACCGATACATTGAAGACTGTATCATTTGGTCTCGTGATAGAGCGGTGACCTTTCGCCTCAGACCAGCGTCTTCACAACTTGACACTCTATCGGAAGACCACAATTTTTAAATCAGTTTTACAACGTCTCCTTACTGACTGATTCAAAGGTACCGTCGTCACCAGTTTGGCAACCGTTGTGTATTTGGCCAAAAATTTTTATATGTAATTCACAAATTTAATGCACAAGGCTTTTTTTTCAAATCAAATTTTACATGTAGGTTTCAAGTGCCATGGAGGGTGTACAGAATCTTTTGTTTTATTGGTTTTGTTTTTAAGTATTTCATTCAGATTAATTTCTGTCGCACTTGACCCGTGACGTCAACACTTCCTGCCGGCTGATTTAAACTACTCGACGTGGCGGCGAAAATTAGAACACAGGTATACCATGCTGCCTTTCAATGATCTCAAATTGATTGTGACAGCAAAATTTTACAGCTTTTATTGTTTACTGCAATACATGTTTTACTCGTGAAAATGTATTTTTTACTATTCTAAGCTCTCGGTAATGCGGGTAGAAGGCCCGTTCCTTTGGGAATTATTTCAGTTTGCCGAGACAGATGTGGAAAGGGTAGAAAGTGGCGGGCGGTTGTTGTTTTTTTTTGTAGGCCGGGGAGGAAAAGGGGGGGGGGGGTATTTGTGCTGAATGCGATTTCTAAGCCTGTTTGTCTAGAAATAAGTTTGATCTACTGTAAGCGTATTACCTTGCACTGCCACACTATGCACGCACAGTTATTTATGATAGTGTTTACTTGAGCAGACAGACCTACGCTTTGGTAAACTTCATTTTGTCTGATTGTCAACTCTATTGAACGATATCCAGGTGGGTATTGGACAGTCACACACACTGACACGCACACCACAGACACACTTAAAATCTGAATACATAAAATAATATGTATTCATACAGCACATTCATTTATATACAAAACGAAACAAAACCAAAATAATAATTATTAGGTAAATAAATAAAAATTTCAGCATTATGAAAGTCGGACTGTCTGGCAGATAACTACACTATAATGTTATCATTCACATACAGGTAGCAAAAGACACACATTAAAATGATATAGCCGTGCATCATTCCATCTCTTTAATGTCAGAGCTTGGAGATAAACCTCTTGTTCAAGATTTAGAAAAAAGTTGTCTCACCTTGATCTTCTTAACAATGACGCTGCCTGAAGCTACGCTTGGGTGGTTTTATAGATTTACAAACACTTTACATACTTTCAAGTTATAATAATAACCAAGTGCGGAAACAGTATTGAGCCACAAGACAAAGTTGCCCCCCCCCCCCCCACTATGATTTTTTTTTCGTCTATACCTCATCCTGCTCGAATGATCGTAACAGTAATAAGGCTTAACCACAAGAATGAAGTACCACAGCCTCATATACCTACATACATGTATTATATTATTGCACATTAACCATAAAGGTAAATCAGTCATAGTAGAAACAATATTGTAAACAGCCACCCTGCTAGGCTAGGAGACAGAGTTGCACCCTCTCCTGTTAGGTCATCTGGAAACTTCGTAATTCTTTCACTGCTGAGTCCTTAACACTCCAGCTAGCTGGAGAGAAACTCGAATCGTTTCATAGACCTACAGACACAATGACATCGTCACGTAAGTTATCATACAAAGATAAAAATTATATAAACCGTACAAAGCGGTAGTGCAGAGTAATCCTTCTGCGCGCTTTCATGATAAGGCCGAGATATAAACTTACGTAAATAATAGCACAAACATGAGCAAAAACAGTCCAAAGCCATAAGACAGAGCCATCCAGCTCATCGATTAATACCTACACTTGGATTAACACAAACGGGCAAAATCGCTTAGTATACAATCATAATAAACCATACATGCGATAGCGCATGCAGCTTGCACTGAGGAATGAAACGGGAAAAGTTTTCAGGTCGAAATCTCTGACTGGCCGCCACGGACACGTCAATCAAAGTCAGACACAGGTCAGGTGTAAAACAGAAAAACTGACCTAGATAAATCTTTTCCAGGATGACGTCACATTGGAATATCAACAACTACATCAGCATTCCAGAAGACCGTTGACAAGTCGGCATAATATTCTTAACATCGCTTGTGAACAAAGTCATTTCATAAGAAAACAGACATACCGATAATTGCTAAGACGACAATTCCCCAATACTGTACTAGCACTGAATTTTATGAACAGAATTAGAGAAACTGTTAACTTTAAAATCGCATTAAAAAAAAAAAAAAACTCTTTTCAGATGTATAGAAAATAACGTTTGAGAATGTTACCATTGAAAATACAATTTATACGGAACTATTTCATTCTGTTTCTGAAATTTAAATTGATGAATTCTGCATACCAAACATAATTAAACTACCCACAGACAGGCGGAAAGCAGCCCTTATCGTGCCGACGCACCATCAAACCTGAACCCAAACTCAAACTCACAATGGAATCTTCTTCATCTAAACTATTTTAAAATTTCTTGTCCAGATATTCGTCACATACAACCACGTACGGACATAAGCACACGTGTTACTATTACACACAAACATAATTGCACACAGAAGCGACACTAGTACACACAAACAAAATTGCACACAAAAGCGACACTAGTACACACAA
>OZ007582.1:47307282-47327282 GCA_963931925.1 Onchidella celtica
CAGTTTTCCGTGATTGTATCACGACATGGTCATATTTAAAGTTAGAAAGAAGTCATCTTTTGAACAATAAAATCATAACCATGTTCTTAAGGCCTTATGTCCATTTGAAAGTTTGGATGCCAATATTCATACGCCTGTCAAGACAATGCTTTAGTATTTATCACTCGTAAAAAAAAATAAGCTATCAAACAAAAAATGGACATAGGGTGGAAGCCGTAAAGCGATTGAAAATGGCGGGTGGGGAGGGGGGCCAAGAAACGCCTGTATTTTATTCTTCCATTGGCACAGTGGTGCCCCCAAAGTTTCAGCGTATCTACGCCCCTGATGAAAGTGCATGCATTTTAATGATATCATTTGAACAGCGGTCTGCAGCAGATCCGGTCTTTAGAGCCAATCTTCAAGAACATGAAATTTAAATGGGCGGGTCGTTCTACGCTGTGCGTGAGGAGGGTGCAGTGTTTAAACTGTCTGGAATGTGTTGGAGCAGCATCGCTAATTGCGAACTTGCTTCACAGCAAAAAAGTGTCCACTTAAACAAAAGATATCACTTTTGACATGTTCTATAAACTACGCTGTAGCCGCTCTGTGTAGTGTACGATTTAATCTCTTTACTACTAAATTTAAAATACTACACTAAACATCAGAAAGATGCGAACTTACACGGCGAATAATTTTATCTTTGCCATCCTTTTCGTTGTCAAAATCGCTTCATTCTGTAATGAACGATATCATTTCTCTTTTAAATCTCACAATTCGAATGTCCAGCAGTTGGGAACCGTTTTGTTTCAAAGATAGACTGTACCAACTTAGACAAACCTGTATAGATTGTAGATTACTGGGAAATTCATTCATTTGAAGGAGGAATGTCTTTCCCTTAGCAGCAAAGTGTCTTTTCCTGTTCTAACCGGGGTTGTTTTCTTTTTTCATGCTTAGAACAATGATCTCTGTCCTGGGTGGATGGGAACATGGTATCAAGAGTTACTGAACGCTAACGGAAAGGTTAACGGACAAAGACAGGAACATAGATGGGTGGATAGATAGATAGATAGATAGATAGATAAATAGATAGATAGATAGATAGATAGATAGATAGATAGATAGATAGATAGATAGATAGATAGATAGATAGATAGATAGATAGATAGATAGATAGATAGATAGATGATTGATAGAAAGATAGACAGACAGACAAATATATGATTGATATATAGATAATTATGACTTTGGTGTCGTCATCGAATGATCTGCTTCTGGCCACTGACTGCTATGACATCATCACCACCATGTATAACCCTGCAGACTTTACAGTATCATAACTCGCTCCTTAAGCCAAATCTTGATCTTAATATTCTGTGTGCACATCTCTAACAGTCGCCATTGGTCTGTTTTACACCGTAAATCTGAAATGCTGAACCAAATTTACGAGAAGGGAGGTTTTACTCTGGACCTGTACATAATCCCCTGTCGCCAGTAAACCCGGACATCACCCAAGGATGCCACCAATGCCGGGCACCGCCTGCTTTAGAACTTCAGTCACGTCATGAATGGTCAGGAAAGAGAAAGTAGCCCGGATGTCATTGTGTTAGACGGTGTGGGCGGTGGTGGAGGGAGGGGGAGGGGGGGACGGGTGGGGGAGGGGTCTTCAGCATGGCTTCAGTACAAGTTCAAAGTGGGATACATAATGATGGGCGACTGTTTTAGTGATGAGTGCTTTTTTTCCTTTTTTGTCAAAAAAATATTAGGGACACTACGTTTTCTCTCTCTGTCTGTCTGTCTGTCTGCCCCCCTCTCTCTCTCTCTCTCTCTCTCTCGATCTTCCGTACACTGAGGTAACGAGAAAAGACGACAGGTAGGGAGTGAGAGAAAAGGAGAGACAGACAGACAGTTAAAAAGATAAATAGAGGGTCACACAGACCTACACACAGAGACAGAAAGTCAAGGGGAGAGAGAGAGAGAGAGAGAGAGAAAGAGAGAGAGAGAGAGAGAGAGAGAGAGAGAGAGAGAGAGTTTAGGAGCAAGCTAGAACAGTCGAAAGTAGACCAACGTGGAACTGTGTGTTCCGCTTCTTGTATTTGATTTTTTTGTTTTCCTGATTCAAATGTCACACCACAAAGGAGAAAGTGAAAAGAAAAGATCATGGCTTTTTGGGCCTTATTTTCATGAGGTCAGTTCTTGAATCCCCAGGTAATCCTTCTGTGTGTGTGTGTGTGTGTGTGTGTATGTGTATGCTGATTTAGTTACCCGTTTCTTTTTCAAATTTCACTCCAAGATCAAATAATTTTTTTAAAAAGACAACTTTCTGCCTTTCAAATGCAACATATTAGCAATACGCTTTCAGGTTTTTATCAACTTTGCCCAATGTATGGTGTTTGCAATGGCCATTATCTCTCCAGCATTTTATTCTTTTAAAAAAATCTGGAGGGCCAATAAAATCTTTCTCACAATAGTGTCCTGACCACCAATCTGTCCCACAAACGAAAAATATGTTTGCTGTGGATTTCTGCGTAGAGCTAGCAGACACCAGCACCGTTGCTTAGTGCTCCTCTATCATTCTGATAAGACCTTAAGATACATAACAAGGACATTGGCTGGCCTGGGACGTGTACCTCTCTGAGCCAGTCTGGTCGAGAAAGAGCGGGCTAAAAAGTGTGGGTAGCCAATAAAAGACGCTGAAAATCTGAAACGAAAATGGACACTATAGGGAACGGGATTGAATGACACTGTTACTATACTTAGATTTAGTTCATGGGACATTCGAACTGTTCAACGCGGCGGTTAAGCACAGTTATGGACTTTGTACACACTTTTCATGTGCAGTTGATCTTTGTGCCTCAAATTGCCCTTACAAATTCCATAACAACTGTGCTTAACCACCGCGTTGAACAGTTCGAATGTCCCATGACGTCATCGGTACATTTCAATATAGTAACTGTGTCATTAAATCTCGTTCCCTTTGGGGCCGCTTCCCATTGGATCAAAATGAGGCTAGGTCCGCTCAAGTGTTTAAAGCCTCCTGTGGCTAACTGTACATCTCAAACGAAGAGGGAGCATGTTGCTTAGAAAACGACCTTCTATTTTTGTCTTTCACGTGCATTTGTCTTTAAACCTTCCCTTTCACGGCACGTCGACCGTTAAATCTTTCGCATGCTACTTTTTCATCCTAATGGTTTAGGAATTTGGTGGTCTTCAAAAGCACTGAAAACCTGCAAATTTCTTTCACAATGAAAAAGAAGGGCTACGGTGTGACAGAGCTTTTACTGCTGCTTTACGATATGATAAGGCCGGTGGTGCGCTGAGCAAATCTGTGTGCGTTCAAGTGTTTATTTTAGGATGTTCGCTGCCCTCGGAATTTACACCTCGATTTTTTAAATTTTTTTTTGGTAGGATTCTTTTTTTTAGAATTTTGCCCAGGCAGCGGCCTGTTCGGCCTGCTCTTCTTCGATTTCCAACGGCCAAGGTATCCTTAACGTTCGCAACGTGCACACGGGCCCTCCCAATTGTTCGTCCTTGTCCGAGAAGACTAGATGCTCGATCCCACCTACCATAGGATCAGTCACAGGAATATACGAGCAAAAATACCAAAATTCCAACATGCCTGCACCGACCGGGATTCGAACCCTATACCTTCGGCATGAGAGGTGAGCACTTTGCCTCTCGAACAGCGTGTCCTCATGAGTCAATTCTGTCGTGCACTGGTTTTGATTCAGGCTTGAGTTTCCGCACCAAGTGCACGAGAGCTCAAAATTATACCGTGAAGCTAATGTCACACTGTTAATATAACCTACGCCACTTATGTCAAAGTCACTTTCAGCCAATTTAACATTCAAGATCGATGGCCAGCTGTCGTAGTTCTGTCACTGTCAAGATTTAAATTCTGGCCTGGATGTTAAACCATCACAATAATATGAAATGAGATACTGTCCCCTATTTCCAACGAATTCTTTCGGGCGCTAACTTTATGGTCCCTAAACGCTGGACAAATGGGACATGATGCAGATACCGACTTTGCAAAACCGAATTTCTTGAAGCCGAGCTATTCTAATTTCCTCTTGTAATTCTGATTACGTGGGATTTTTGGATTCAGTTGCGTAGAATGACCGATAAACCGTGGAATAAAAGGGTTATGTGAGACATTGATGTCAGAAAGAACTCTTTTCAACGGTGTGACCTGATTGACAAAGCAATAGAGACGTATGTCACATATATGCATCCATAACAATGGAACAGTGCTGGAGGAGAGTGGAATTGTATCAGGAATTTTGAAGTGAGCCCCTTGTTTATCAAAACCTAAGATGGATTAGTACGGGTAAACGCCAGCGGGTCACTAAGATTGAACGAAATGATCAGATTCAGTAGGACAAATGTACTGAGAAATGTGACTGTAACTTAATGAAAAAACTGCGTTCTGTTCGCCGACCTGTAGCATTATATTTCCAATCATCTAGGAAAATATACAGAAATGTCAGTTTTTATCTATGGCAGACATCAAGAACTGACCAGTGATTGACCGACTGATTTGTGTGTGTTTGTGTAAAATTGAGATAATTCTAAAGTATGATTCATGAGCTGTCTGAAGAAAGGCTCTTTACAAGTGTTATTTACAGCTGTCAACTTTTACTATGCATACGATCTTAGTGATTCAGAGTCATGGTACCGATGTAAAAATGATAGCTGACATAGTGGCACAGTGATAGCTTGGTGTATGTGTGTGTGTGTGGAGGGGGGAGGAGGGTGGAGTCTTTTACAAGATTATTTCTATAATTATTTTCTGCTTGGCAAATTCTAAAATGGGCTGTGACCCAGACAACATGACCAAATATGTCAGAATTCCAGCCATTATTTCTACATTCGTACATCATCGTTTCTTCCAGCTATCAGGACCGGACAGTTTCTAAAGAATCTTTAAAAATGAGCAAATGGTGTTGTAAATCATTGTTAAAAGCTTCCGTACTCTGGCTTTGTGACTTGCAATGGAAGAACTTTGTGTATTATGCATGAATAAAGGTCAGAACTGGGTGGCTGAAGCGTTTATGATTTGTCTCTCATATTGTGAGTGTTTCTGGCTTCCTTAGGGTACAAACACAGAGGCCACCGAATTCTGCCACCGAGCCACTTGGCGCTTTAGGTGAGAAGAATCGCACTATATAATTTCAACAACTGCACATAGAGCCCACCTAGATTCGGTCCGTTTATATAGCGCAATTCTTCTCACCTCAAGCGCCTAGCGGCTCGGTGGCAGAATTCGGTGGCCTTTGTGTGAGTACCCTTAATTAGGTAGCGGAGGACAGCGGAGAAGGGTGAGTGCGGTCACACTGAAGGTTTTGATTTCTTCAATTATAACTACTCAGTGAGTCTACTGTGTGCGTGTGTGTGTGAATCAAATGCCCCAGTGTGTTCACTATGACTTCATTATGACCAAATGCAACTTAATTGCTCGAATTCACCCAACAGGTCACACATATTCCACAAAGTAGCCATAGCTCTGTATCACATTGCTGATCATCTGTCGAACACTGGCAAACAGTCCAGAAATGTCAAAGGGACCGAATGGTGGAACCCATGGTCTAATGGCTGGAATTAGAAACCGCTTTGCTCTGGACTTCAACATTAATATTTAAATACACACGCTAGGATAATCCACCAAGCTGAGATAGGAGCAACCAGAGCCTAGTAGCTTGCAACTTTTCAAAACTAGTATGTCTCTGTATCTTTACGATAATCCATGTTATTAGCCTTCTTTATTAGAGCAAGTACTCTAGCCATCTTCACAGATTTGGAGACTAGTATTATACAACATTTTTATAGGAAATATTATTTGTGAAATTCAGTTGATTAAGCCAGTGTGTCCAGCTTAAATAGCGTACTCTAAAACCTGTAAAAGACGTGAAGGGGCAGTTAAAGTACGGACGGACGCACCATGGAACCCAAGCTCAATTTCAAACTACCCATTCCCCAAACAAGTCCATGAGAAGTTTGAGAAACAGTTTCCTCTCTAAGTAAGATTCATTGGGTTAGAGGGAGATCATCTTCCGTATTACTTACTCATGCCAGGACCGTCAGCCTCGGTCACTTGCATAGTACAAGACTGGCTGGTGGTCCAGTACCCAGACAATCAAAGTCAGCATCCGACAAATTTCCATGAAAATGGTCAGCGTTGTCAGGTAGATAGTTGATGCGTCGCTTAAATCGTGTGGACAATGGCTGGTTTCCCTATGATACTTTGATGTCAGTTTGCAAATTAGTTACTTTGCTCTGATGAATGGTCCTTTATTGGGGGGGGGGGGGGGGCTCCGACTCCTCTTATTATGAAAAAAAATATAGTGGCGAGAGTAATTCATTGCGGTGCACTTTTGGCCCTTTTTTCTCTCGATGCTACAGCCTAAATGACAGTTTCAAAAATCATAAAATTAATTTCCTTGTGAACAATTTCCTTATCAGTAATGAATGAGTAGTGCTCAGGAGCGCATGGAAGCTGTAGTAAGACTATAGAATATGGGAAGCTTTGTAGACCAAAAAGAAAGAGAGAGACAGAACGGTGGGTTCGCAGGTTTACTCCGGCTAATACCCGGAACTTCATCTAGTTTACTTTGAATTATGCAGGTACTTAACATCTTTTTTGGTCCTAAGGTAGTGATTGGGTTTATAAATTCGGATTTATTACCTTTACTGAGTAATAGATATTTATACACATTTTTACATTCTGGAATTTAAAGAATTGTTATCTACTGCAGAATACGCTGAAGTTAGATTTCTAAACTCCCGCCACACCATCTCAGGAAGTACAATCCAAGCCTCTCAACTATCATACTGTAACAGCATAATTGAATCAAGTTAGAACATTGTAAAGTAAAAAGGATGCCCAAAGCTATTTTCATAGTTATCATGTAAGAACTATGGTCTTAACTCACACATTTTTCAATAATTCCTTCCTGTTCTTCTGAGCATGAACTACTTAAAGTTGTTTACATCCTTTTCATCTCTTGGCCCCCGTAGCAGGAACAAAATGTGAGCAGTTTTCTAATTTCCAGGACTAATATCGGACTTGACAACTCAGTCAGAGACTAACCCCTTTTCATTCATACCAAACAGGATTATGAAAGGCTTCGCCGAAAAAAAGAAAAAAAAATGAGAATCTTCGAGACAGACAACTTGCAAGGATGGCAGAATGCTCGAAAGGAACGCAACTCCTGGCATTAGTGTACTGAGTTACCGTGTTTAGGGACACGATAAAGTGTGGCTCAGTGAATAGTGACACTTCGCTGGCGTGAATGTAATAGTGTGAAGAGATGGGAAGCGATACCATTGTTTTAAAGTTTCACTATGAACAATGTCAGTAATTATATTCACAAAACAAGACATGGAATTAAAGCGATATGCAGAGGTGCGAAATACGCAGGAAACGTCCCATTTACAACATTATATGAAATCATACCATCGCGCTAGCCAATGTCAGTGGCATGATTTTACATTTCAAATAATGCTACTACAGTTGAATCTAAGTTGATAAGAAACTGCATTCCATTTGCGACCTCCCACCACTTGTGGAATTAGAAGAAACGCTGGCCCAGTTTAAGCAACAGCTAAAACTGCGAACCATTTCTATGCTATCCAGTAAGGCGCATTCTTGCATAAACGTATAAATAACGTGGCTTCCTTTGCGACAGGGTCAGAGACATCTAGTGTATTATCTTCTTCACTCGTCCGCTCTCTGTTTCTCCCTCCATCTCACATGCACGATTACAAGCCAGAAACGATGCCCACATTTCCAGCACACAATATTCTTGCATTCCCACCACGTTCTTGACATACTCCATTATTTTTGTGTCTCCGTCCATCACAAGAAGACATCGCCCTGAAGACGTTTGACGTAAATGGAAGGGGAGCAGTGTTTATGTGTGTAGCAAGTTGGAAAGTGGACATCCGAGAAGGACAGTGATCCGCGCCTCCCTTTCCAAAGGAGGAAAAGGTCGTATCTGAAATGTTTATACAATCTACAGACCCCCCCCCTCACCCCTCCCCGAAGGATTAATGCCTTAATAATCCATCTATGATTTTCAAAATCTCGACTTAAGAGATTTTTATCTAATCGATCACTTCATAATATTTCATGCCAGGTGACACAATAAAAAAAAAACTTGTATACAGGCTGACAACTTTAGGCCTGTTTATTATTTGTTCATTATCAGAGGGCATCTTTCTGCTTCAAATTATGAAATATCGCGCACTGAAGAGTGAGAGAGACTAAGGGAGAGAGAGAGAGAGAGAGAGAGAGAGAAAGGGCATGCGAGAGATAGTTTGGGGAGGGGGAAGGGATGGAAGACACAAGTTGTGGCCCGAAGATCCAACGATATTTGAGAGCCTAGAAATGCATTTAATATGCTTCCTTTGTCAGAAATAAACAAGAAATCAGACTCTCCGGTCCGCTGTAATAGTTCACCCGCTTACACTGTGCGTTACGCCTCTTTATGGCCCATAACTGATGGCGCCCGACCATAGATCATTCCGGAAAATTCTAAAAAAAAAGATGCGTTGAAGAGGCAGGAAACTGCTATTGATACCCTGTCCTGGAAAAGTTAAAGAACACAGCGCCAGATCACTGTGAGCCATGAGGCAAGTTGAGTCCTGAGTCACAGAGGGACCAAGTCTTTTCTCTGTGTTTAACAAAGAACGTCGTTAAAGAGACTGAATGGGATTCTACAGTCCTGTTTGTAGGTTCCTTCCCCTCGAGAAGTTGGATGGATACAAAATGGACTAGGGTGTGAAAACGCTGTTAAGTCTGACAGGGTCAAAGTTTGTGAGGCCAGCAAGCCAGACGGTGACCAGAATCTCACTATCTCTCTCTCGTACTTTCTTTCTCTTCCTGAAAATTGTTCCTGGCAATTTCTCCCTAAATCTGACAAAGACGCATTACAATGGGAAACGTTCGAACTGTTGGAGCAAAGTACATTTTTTTAAAAATGTCCTGCCATTCAGCTATGACACTGTGCTGGAAAACGGACATGCGCATTATAGTTGTACTTTATCAATTATAACATACACTGACATCCTGGAGTTGATGGGTGTCACGAGCAGAGTTAGGGTCTTGGGGATGTTACGACTGCACGAGAGGCAGCTAACTCACACTCGGACACAACCACACAAGAAAAGTACTAAATAACTAGAGCGTATATATGTCAGGCCGGTCAGGCCATAGTTTACATAAATATTAATAACAAAACAAAAGACAATAGAGGTATATATTCAAACCAAAAAAACTCTAATTAATAACTTAACCAATGATATTCATGTAACTATGGAGGTACTGCAATCAATAGTAAATAGGTATATTATACGAAACTGGATATCAATTTAAAGTGACAGTTGAGTCGCCACTGGCCAGTCGCCAGGCAAACTCTCCATAAATCATATGGGCTTAAATGTTAGGAGGGCCCAGTACGTTCAAAGCCTACAGAAGCACTCTTCGGCTTGTAGGTAATTTAAGCAGTTGCCAAAAGACTATATTTTATGCACAATCACTATTCAATTCATCAACAATGTGCTATATTATTCCAATCATACTATGGCAATAGATCTATCATACAGGACACTCGTGGTCGAGTGCCAGCTGGGGTTTCCTTAGTCTTCCTATGAGGCTGTAGTTCTCTCTCTATCTCCGATCTCTATTATACTTGAATAATTAAGATATATTACCATTGCTCACGCCTACTGAGAGGCGCGAACATCAAAATAGCGCAGCGTGGGCTTTCAAAGGTCAGCCCACTCAGACCTTTCTTTCTAGAGCTCAGTCAGTCCGTTAGCAAGGACTTCTTAGTCTTCAGACCACACAGTTCAGGTACTGGCCAACCGGAGATACTTCACGAAACGATGCTTCTCTCGTCTGTATTCACTAAATCTGAACGTTACACGATGTTATATACTAACCAACTACCCAGCGTGCTAGTCCGCTGGCCCAATTAGTTCAGCTATCTCATAGGTCGAAACCTCCCACCATTTTAACTGTAGTAATACGTCTGCACTATTCTACCAGCCAGTTAACGTGCAAAACTTGTCTAGTCATACTTAACAATGTCAACTGTCCCCACCTTGTTTCACCCCTACTCCATTACTTATTAATCACGAACATTAAAACCGACAAGCGTGACTCCAGCAGTTTAACTTTACATTTATTTACTCACCAACTATAATTTGGCGAGGACCGTTCAAGGCCACCAGCCAATTTCTCATGGCCCTGGTAAACAACAACAACTCACTCTCTGCGTGAGTTTTAATAATATCCGAATCATGACACATCCCCCACCCCAGTTAAAATTTGCAATTTTAACGATATAAATTATTATCGTAAAGGGAAGGCATGAGTCGAGAAATTGCTCGAAAGGTTAACTTAACTAAGAATACTAGGTAATAACTAAGACTAGTACTAAAGTTGAAAAAAACCTACAGGACGGGTATCATTGATGGACAAAACATGAAAATCTTAAGGCTCCGTCCAAAAGTATATATCTCTCTGAGGATTAAATCTTACCTCTAAATAGGTAGACATTAACAATCATAACTCTAAAATTTTAGAGTACAACACTGATCCTGTGCGAATGTCATCAGGAATGCATACATACAATGAATAATACTCAAGAAAAGATAACTATAGTAGCATCGATGGCATTAGTGGATCTGGACTCCTGGTCTGCCATGATCTTCTCGTCCTCGACCCTGGGCAACAACGTCTGGTGTGGCCAAAATACGGGTCGACGTCAGTAAAATAGCTGTTGGAACAAAGGAAAGCACAGGGGTAGGTGAAAAGTGTTCACAATGGGTGAACAATATGTGATACCATCCCTCGGTCTCTGAATGAGGTGCTAATCAGTATCCAACGCCAATACATATGACAGACTAAAATACAACAAGATTAAGGTAACCGTGATAATAGGTCGGCATGGACATTATCTCCACCAGGAATGGCCTTTATAATGAAGCGGTATTCCTGAAGGGCCAGACTCCATCTGGTCAAACGAGCGTTCTTGGCTCGGTTCGATTTTAAAAATAACAACGGTTTATGGTCTGTCTCGATGACGAATTCTGTCATAAGTAGGTAGCGGGAAAACGCGTCTACGGCGTATACAATCGCCAGGCATTCTCGCTCTATAATAGCGTATCTCTGCTCTCTCGGAAGTAATTTCCGGCTAGCGTACATACAAGGGCGCAATAAGCCATCTCTTTCCTGAAGCAAAACAGCTCCAATTCCCTGGTCCGACGCGTCAGTTCGGACGGTGAAGGTGCGCCTAATATTCGGTAGTATAAGCAGCGGCGAACTGGAGAACAGTTGCTGCACTGTCGCGAGCGCGGTGGCGCACTGCGTATTCCAGGTAATTTTGTTGGGTCTGTCTTTTCTTGTAAGATCGGATAACGGGGCCGTAAGGGCCGAAAAATTAGGAACAAATTTCCGATAATAGCTTAAGAAGCCTAACAGGCTACGAACCTGCTTCTTAGTATGAGGAGCCTGGAGTTTTAAAATCTTACTTATCTTACTGTCGTCCGGTGTTTGGACGCCTTTGGCGATAGTATGTCCCAGAAAGTTAATCTGCGTATAACCCAGGAAGACTTTGCTAGGCTTAGCTGTAAGCCCGGCATCTCGAAGTTTACTAAGCACTTGACGAAGTGCTTCTAAGTGGCCTTTCCAATCCGTATGGAAAGCGCAAATGTCGTCAAAGTAGCTTAGGACGCATGGTGTCTGCTGCAATAGGATGTTCATCATCCTCGCAAATGTCGCTGGTGCCGTTACGAGACCGAATGGCATGAATCTCCATTGCATGAGACCCATAGGGGTCTGAAACGCTGTGTACTGTTTACTGGCCTCTTCCATTGGGATTTGCCAGTAGCCTTTAGCCAAATCTATTTTCGAAAACACGGACGACTCGGCCAATCGCGCAAATAGATCTTCCTGATTCGGGATAGGTTCAGCATCGTAAATGGTTAGAGCGTTAAGCTTCCTGTAATCGATACAAAATCTAACGGAACCGTCTGTTTTCTTTACTAGTACAATCGGCGAGCAGTAAGGGCTCGTCGAGCGCTCAATGACTCCTAAGCTGAGCATCTTTTCCACCTCGGACTGTATGGTGTCGTGCGCTTGCAGCGGGCGCGGGTAAGGTTTGACAAACACGGGTACGTCCGAGTGCAACCGGATGACGTGTTGAACTAAGGATGTTTTACCCGGCAAATCAGTGAATACTGGCGAAAACTCCCGAACAAGATTCATGATGTCCTGTGTTTTACTTTGATCCAGCTCTGGATTGATATTAACGGAAGTCGCGTCCTCTGTGGCTTGCAAGGATAGGAGCGATCTTGTCATAGATAATGGCTCCCGGTCGTTGTCATCGATAGTGACCATCGCTGCGTTTGCTTGGGCCACAACATGGCATGAATGATCGTGATGAGTTTGATCATCGGTAAGATACTTTTTCAACATATTAATATGGTACACCTTATCGTTACCACGTATGGTAATGAGATAATTAACTCTCGAGAGTCGCTTTTTAACTAGAAAGGGGCCTTTCCAAGTGAGGAGTAGTTTGTTATTCGTTTCTGGTAACAGCACCAATGCCCGATCTCCGACTGACAGGGTTCTTAACCGACTACCCTGATCGCGATATCCTATAAATGACCTGGTCCGTACGCATGCAAATTGTCGAGCCAGGTCGCATGCATTAACTATTCTATGTCGGAGATCGACTATGTACTGATACGCGGATCGCGTATCAGGAACGTCGGTATCAGAACCGGCGTATAAATCGCGTAAAATGGCCATCGGGCCACGTGGTTTTCGACCGTATAACAGTTCAAACGGGGAAAAACCCGTTGTCGCATTTGGGAGTTCCCTATATGCGAACAAGATGGCCGGAAGTCGACGGTCCCAGTCACCAGGTCTATCGGCGGAAACGCGTGCCAGCATAGTTTTCATGGTGGCATTCCAGCGCTCGCAACAGCCATTGGACTGTGGATGGTATGGCGACGTAAGTTTCTGCCTAATGCCCGTGAGTTCCAATACTTTCCTGAAAAGGTCAGAGGTGAATTGCGGAGCTCTATCAGATAATAATTCGGACGGGAATCCGACACGTGTGAATATGGTCACCAATGCCTCGGCGACGTGATCGGCCGATATTTCCTTTAAAGGGACAGCCTCAGGCCAACGGGTGGCATAATCGATTACTGATAGAATAAACCGATGGCCTCTATCCGACTTCGGTAATGGCCCGACGATGTCGACGGCAACTCGCTGAAATGGAGTGGAAACCGGCGGCATCTCTTGTATAGGCGCCCGCGAAGTTTTTCCTTTGGGGGTTCTTTTCTGGCATGTATCGCAACGCGACACATAGCTATTTATGTCCCCGTAAACCCCGGGCCAAAAAAACTGAGACAGGACTCTCGATTTTGTTCTCGCTTTGCCTTGGTGGCCCGCCAATGGCGTGTCGTGCGCGAGGCGGGTGATGTCTCGGCGAAATGATCTCGGTATGACCAATTGCAAAATAGTTTCGCGCTTTCCCCGAAAAACGCGATATAGGAGGTCGTCTTTAAGGCAGAACCTGGATGTATCCGGGTTGTCCGGATCAATCTTAGCAAAGAGGGGCTTTAGTGATGGATCTGTGCGCTGTTCGGTACGAAAAATCTCGGGGGTTACATCCAAATCGACGACAGGCGATCGTAATGTGTCGTCACTCTGGCGACGCGATTGTCGTCTTGTCGTGACACACGCAATGTCGTTATCATCCCAAATCCCGAGTTCGCAATCGGAGACGTCCTTTAAGTGGGGAATATTCCCAATGATTAGGTCGGCGACCGGATTTGGTAGCACGCAGGCCGTGACAACACCAGTTATAAACGGTGTGTCAACATATATTTCCGCCAAACGAAAATGTTCAACTGAACCACCAAAAGTAATGCAAGTCGCATCGCGATCCAGGAGTTGTGCAGGACGGACCAGGGATTCACGTACACCGACGGTCGTACAGCCTGAATCTCGCAATACGGATGCTCGTATGGCGTTTACTCGTCCCTCATACAATGTCAGCGCGCCTCGCTCGTGGAGGGCGGACATCACTGGAATAACTTTATCTACGGTTTCGGCATTCCTAGTTCTGTAACCGCGGTTTTCGGTGAATGCTACAGAGCATGCATTTGCCGCATCTAATCTAACTCTGCATTGTCGCGCAATGTGGCCTCCGGCGCCACATCTATAACAATAGACTGGCTTATTATCCCTTCGAGGTTTACCTCGATAAGAAGGAAATGTGGGCGCTTGATAATAGTTGTTACGCGGTCCTCCGGTAGGGAAAGGACGTGTATATCGGGGTTCCCAGTCCCGAGAAAATTTATGGGGATTCGGTTGCCTCCTGCTAACCGGCGGCTCGGACCGTGGACGAACCTGCGGCGACTGTCGAAAGGGCTGTCTTGATTGTCTCGACGGTACCGGTGTCTTAGTAGCAGCGCCGGCGTAACACGGTTCGTTTACTTTAGCTTTAGCTAACGATCGATTAGGGTGAGCTGCAGCATACCGTTCCGCTATCGATGTTATCTCGACGGTAGTTTTGGGGGCTTGTTCCTTAAAATGCGCCACCAGGTCCGTGTGGCAGGACATATATATTTGGTCTTTAATTATCAAATCATATAGTTTCTTATAGTTTCCCTCTTCCACACCGGCCAACTCAGTCCAACGGCTGAGTAGGTGGCGGAGGCGGTCCACGTAAGTAGAGAAATTCTCAGATGCCTCCGGCTTGCAATCGCGGAAACGCTTATGAAATCCATCTTCCGTATGTTGGAAACGCTTTAATAGCGCGGTCTTTAGAATGTCATAGTCCCTAGCGTCATCAATAGTGAGGCTATGGAAAACTTCCAACGCTCTCCCTGTCAAAAGATTGGCGAGGCATGACGTGTACTCACTACGCTGCCATCCCGCGCAAACGGCATGGAGTTCGAAGCGGTGTAGGTAGGAATCAATACGATCAACCTTATCATTAAAGGTTGGCAATTTAGGCTTCGTTTTATTATTGGAAGTAACTTCCGGAGCCCCGGTAGGTTGGGCTTGCTTCGCTTCTAACTGTTTCAAAGCGAGCTCGTACTCTCTTTGAGCCTGTTTTTCCGCGCGTTCCGCGGCTCTATCTTCTCGTTCCGCGGCTTTTTCTTCTCGTAATATCTCCGCGGCTTTTTCTTCTCGTAATCTCTCCGCGGCCTTTTCTTCTCGTAATCTCTCCGCGGCCTTTTCTTCTCGTAATCTCTCCGCGGCCTTTTCTTCTCGTTCTTCTTTCAGTTTCTGGTCTACCCAAGAAGCACGCTGAGCTTCCGGTATGCCAAATGATTGGGCCAGTTCCAAATATTTCTGTAGTTCGGCCATGATATCGGTCGATAATACGATATAATAATGTCCTAATCGAGGACAGCTCCTGAAAAATCTCCAACTTTATTCTCCCTTGAAGCAATTTATCAATTGCACTCTGCGGGTGCTCGTTCCTGCAGTATGAACGAAATTAACGAAATCAACAACAAACTGTACGTCTTAGTCAACCAAGTAGTGGTTGAGCTATCTCAGTGATCACTTAACTCCACTTATTTCTCCTAATCCTCAAGCAGTGAGTCTACTGCTTCCGTGATTGGTCGTTACTAACGATACCAATGTAATATTCCCAGTGTATTTTCCGTACACTCCTAGCAGCGTTCCCTCTGCTATAAATCGGAATAAATCAATATTCACGATATGAACTTCCTTGGCTATACCAGCCTAACAACTCTAATATCCAGATTATCTCTCAACGTGCCCTAGACACGTGATTTATCCCAGGCAATAATATAGCAAGTATGAATACAAAATATAATAATGCAACACTATAATGGAAAAGAATTACATGGAGAGTAAGACGAGACTAACAGAAAGAACAAACGACAACAGACCTGACTAACCTGAAACTATCTACAAAAAGGTAAGAAAAGCACAAGAGAGACGTCTTCCTAAAATACGAGGAAGATAGAACGCTAACAATCTATACGAATAACAGGTCCCTACAGAACTATTCAAGGCAAAGCGTATCTCCTATCCGTTTTAAACGCCATCTAGATCTGCTAGTCTGGCAAAAAGAGGTATGCTAAGTCTCGATCCCTTCCAACCTCCCGCCTATCTAATCTAACACAAAAGAAAAAAATAATGCCTGTCAAAAGTAGGGGAGCTGGAACGACGAACCCCTCAAACGAAGACAAATACAGATGGTTCACTTAACTGGGCAAAATGGACTGGCTCTTTCCTTTGGTCCACAGCGCTGGTCTTGTCTTTTCCTGATGCTAGCTGTCAGTCCCTCGTAGTGGTCCCAGGATCAATGACGAGAGGACATGCCAGACATGTGGGGGAGAAACAAAAACAAAAAAATCAGCAGTATACAAAACTATAAACTACAAAAATTACATAAATAACAGTGGAGTCTTAGAGTGGTAGACCTGCAGCTGTTGACGGGGTCCTCTTCCGATGATAGTAGTGTTCTCTAGATGTCAGAAGGTGACGGGTCCTCTCCAGATGTCAGTGGGGTCCCCTCCAGATGTCACGAGCAGAGTTAGGGTCTTGGGGATGTTACGACTGCACGAGAGGCAGCTAACTCACACTCGGACACAACCACACAAGAAAAGTACTAAATAACTAGAGCGTATATATGTCAGGCCGGTCAGGCCATAGTTTACATAAATATTAATAACAAAACAAAAGACAATAGAGGTATATATTCAAACCAAAAAAACTCTAATTAATAACTTAACCAATGATATTCATGTAACTATGGAGGTACTGCAATCAATAGTAAATAGGTATATTATACGAAACTGGATATCAATTTAAAGTGACAGTTGAGTCGCCACTGGCCAGTCGCCAGGCAAACTCTCCATAAATCATATGGGCTTAAATGTTAGGAGGGCCCAGTACGTTCAAAGCCTACAGAAGCACTCTTCGGCTTGTAGGTAATTTAAGCAGTTGCCAAAAGACTATATTTTATGCACAATCACTATTCAATTCATCAACAATGTGCTATATTATTCCAATCATACTATGGCAATAGATCTATCATACAGGACACTCGTGGTCGAGTGCCAGCTGGGGTTTCCTTAGTCTTCCTATGAGGCTGTAGTTCTCTCTCTATCTCCGATCTCTATTATACTTGAATAATTAAGATATATTACCATTGCTCACGCCTACTGAGAGGCGCGAACATCAAAATAGCGCAGCGTGGGCTTTCAAAGGTCAGCCCACTCAGACCTTTCTTTCTAGAGCTCAGTCAGTCCGTTAGCAAGGACTTCTTAGTCTTCAGACCACACAGTTCAGGTACTGGCCAACCGGAGATACTTCACGAAACGATGCTTCTCTCGTCTGTATTCACTAAATCTGAACGTTACACGATGTTATATACTAACCAACTACCCAGCGTGCTAGTCCGCTGGCCCAATTAGTTCAGCTATCTCATAGGTCGAAACCTCCCACCATTTTAACTGTAGTAATACGTCTGCACTATTCTACCAGCCAGTTAACGTGCAAAACTTGTCTAGTCATACTTAACAATGTCAACTGTCCCCACCTTGTTTCACCCCTACTCCATTACTTATTAATCACGAACATTAAAACCGACAAGCGTGACTCCAGCAGTTTAACTTTACATTTATTTACTCACCAACTATAATTTGGCGAGGACCGTTCAAGGCCACCAGCCAATTTCTCATGGCCCTGGTAAACAACAACAACTCACTCTCTGCGTGAGTTTTAATAATATCCGAATCATGACAATGGGAGCTCCTGGTAGGGTCTCCTTCGTCCTGTCGCTCTGCTACAGTCTGTGTAATGTTTTGCTATTTCCTAACATGCTGTGACCATTTTCGTGTTAACGTCCTTTCTCCAAACTCAGGGTCAAACCCCGTCTTCCGATAGAACTGAGTACAATGGTCTAGTTTATATCACAGAAACAATGGGTTTTAAAATGAAGCCATGCAAGGCCGTCCTAACATGGGGCGAAACAATAGGTTGCCGGGGATTTTCTTCTCTGTTTCAAAAGCCATTGTAACTTTGCATGCGAGGGCTCAACTAAACCCTTGCCTCCCCCCCCCCCCCCCACCCCGGAGCAACTGTCCAGCGTGTCCATGCGTTGAGACGGTACTGGGACCCATGATGAAACAAATCTATTTTATCACCAATGAAGACATTTAGAGAGACAGACATTGAAAACTGCTGAGGTAATTTCAAAAGCCACAAGGTCAACATTTACCCGGTCGACAGTTTATAATTTGTCACATGAGACGATGCTGGACAATTTTCCTTGAACGCTGACTGAGGACTCACAGTGGAAAGTTCATCTTCTCCTCAGAAGCAAATGTGTAATTTCATAGAGCAGGGCCGTAACAAGTGTTATTTGAGTCTGGGGAAAAGTCTATTCGTGTTATAATAAATTCTGACCAACTTCTTCCCTTACGTTATCAGTATTACATTTGAGAGGTGTTTGCATAATGACGGGATTCAGACTTCAGATTCTCCAATTTTTCTTGTCCAAGGGTGATTTAGTTGTGTGGCGGTGACTATTTTCTGTAATAAAAGTATATTGTCCCAATATTCAGATTTCTGACCGAGTTCAGTGGTAATGGGCATGTTGATGACTTGGGGGATGTTTGACTTACTTGCCACTACACAAGGCATGTGAATAGACAGACAGACAGTGTATGAGAAGGGCAGATAGATAGATAGATAGACAGACAGATAGATAGATAGATAGATAGATAGATAGATAGATAGATAGATAGATAGATAGATAGATAGATAGATAGATAGATAGATAGATAGATAGATAGATAGATAGATAGATAGATAGATATCCACTGTATAATACAACATCTGTGATGTCTACATTGCAAGGGCAGCTGAGAGAAATAATCATTCCTACACACTTGTATGCACTGAGCTCCTGTGAGAGACCGTGAGATTTTCTATTCGTTCAGTAGTTTCTGCCCTCCGATTAGCTCTGATCCCTCGTTCAGTAGTTTCTGCCCTCCGATTAGCTCTGATCCCTCGTTCAGTAGTTTCTGCCCTCCGATTAGCTCTGATCCCTCGTTCAGTAGCTTCTGCCCTCCGATTAGCTCTGATCCCTCGTTCAGTAGTTTCTGCCCTCCGATTAGCTCTGATCCCTCGTTCAGTAGTTTCTACCCTCCGATTAGCTCTGATCCCTCGTTCAGTAGTTTCTGCCCTCCGATTAGCTCTGATCCCTCGTTCAGTAGTTTCTTCCCTCCGATTAGCTCTGATCCCTCGTTCAGTAGTTTCTGCCCTCCGATTAGCTCTGATCCCTCGTTCAGTAGTTTCTGCCCTCCGATTAGCTCTGATCCCTCGTTCAGTAGTTTCTGCCCTCCGATTAGCTCTGATCCCTCGTTCAGTAGTTTCTGCCCTCCGATTAGCTCTGATCCCTCGTACAGTAGTTTCTGCCCTCCGATTAGCTCTGATCCCTCGTTCAGTAGTTTCTGCCCTCCGATTAGCTCTGATCCCTCGTTCAGTAGTTTCTGCTATCCGATTAGCTCTGATCCCTAGTTCAGTAGTTTCTGCCCTCCGATTAGCTCTGATCCCTCTTTCAGTAGTTTCTGCCCTCCGATTAGCTCTGATCCCTCGTTCAGTAGTTTCTGCCCTCCGATTAGCTCTAATGATTGTAAACAAGGCAAATGGGGACCGAGTTCATTACTTTATTGAATGTGGGAATTTGGATGACGTTACGTGATTGTACATTGCAAACAAAGGGCAGACTCGCCTAATATGCTACTTGTAATAGTCATTTGACATCCCAATGCCTTGTACCTCAATACAGAGGCTAAACATTTCACTGCCCGGAAGAACTGGAAGTCTTGAGAGAGCTAGACTACAGAGCATTTTCAGGGTAAAGCTGGGTATTCAAATGTACGGAAACGGAAAAGGTCAAAACTCCATCAAGTAGTAAAACGCAAGAGTGTTTCCCTGTGTA
>OZ007582.1:47332282-47352282 GCA_963931925.1 Onchidella celtica
TCTCTCTCTCTCTCTCTCTCTCTCTCTCTCTCTCTCTCTCTCTCTCTCTCTCTCTCTACGTGCCTAAAGATAGAAATCTCCAAAGTTTTTAAATGAAACCACAAAAACTTGTTACGACACATAAGAAATATAATCGGGTCAGCCGGTTATTTCAGCGCAACAACAACTACATACCTGGAGTCAAGAAAGGATACGTCTATTTTCCTTCATCTCTTCATTTCCTATTCTTGTCCCCAGGCAGGTGTGATTAATTCCACCATCATGTGCGCCCAGGTGAAGGGTGAAACTTCCTCCCTTAGAAATCATGGCTGTTTGGCCCCGTACGTCATGAGATGACGTGTTAAGCTGTGTTTTCGTGTGCACGGAAACGGAAACGGCAATGGACACAACAACAGAAACGTCAAAAAGCCTTAAAGTAAAAAAACTAGAAAGAATCATTTCTTGATTGACGACGGAAACGCCATTTCCTCACATAATTGTGGAAACTCCTTTTATTACTTAATGGACGTTTGCCGTTTCCGTTTCCGTATACTTAAAAACACGGCTTTATTCCACTAACATTTTCTCATAGAATTAGAGAAAAGCATTCAAGAGAAACATGTCCCGGCCCTGGCAAACCGATAATTCGTCGTTGAACTTAACCATTTAACACAGTCATCGTGCCCTGTTCAAGATATTAAAGTAAAAAAAAAATGTTATCTCAGATACAAACATCATCTCATGGGTAATTTGGCTCACTTGACAGTTTATCATCAGTTACTTTTTTTACTGGTGAATATTTCTGTTTCTGGCATTCATTTGAGTGTTTTAAGCCGGTGGTGTAGGTTTAGGATTTTTTTTTTTCGTGTTTCCTTGAAAGATCAGTTTTGTTTGAGCAGTAAAGGATTAAAACGCCCATTTGCGTTGAACGCTCTCTGCTTTAAGAGATAGGATAAGAGATAAGATATGACTTTATTATCCTGTTTCCAGGAAATTTGTTGTCACAGCATTCAGTAACAGTACAACAGCAAATACAATATCTAAGACCTACAAGTCTTTAACTCACACCACACACACACACATTGCTCACACAACATTATCAACAAGTAAGAACATTGCTCACACACACACACAAACACACACACACCGTAAGAACAACCCATTAGGAAAAACTAACAACAGCATACTACATCAGGAAACACTGCTACTTCGCATTGCGGATGGCAAAAAAGATCGTCCATAGCGCTCTCTGTTTGTTTTTAAATACAGTATTCGTCCACTTCTTTGGGATCGGACTATCTGATGGAATAAGGGGTGGGAGCAATCATTTGGAACTGATTTTAGTTTCTGTTTGCACGAATGCACAAATAACTCATCAAAGTTCACGTATTCACTGTCAGTTAGATGGCAAGCGTTTTTGATAATAGAATTGTTAATTTTGTTCTTGTCGTGCTCCTTTGCATTTCCTCCCCAGGCTGTAATACAAAATAGAATGATACTCTGGATAGTTGATTTATAAAACATCTTTCGTTCCTCCAATGCACTGGCTGATTAAGATAGAATGCCTTGTTAATAGGTATCCCTCTTTTTTTTTACTATTTAATGGAGTTAACATTTAAAAGAACTTAAGTCCAATATAATTATGGTTGTTCTTTCACAAACTATTTTAGATGAAGCACGAGCCTCATCAGTAACGCTAGAAGCAGGTTTCCAGAAAAAATAGCTTCACCTGCTTCTGCGAAATGGTGATTTGTACAAGGTAGTTTGTAGACTTCAATGGAAGATCCCCGTAATGAATGTCAATGCCAACACAGGGTGCTCTCGACTTCAGAAGGAGTGCAGTTCCTACGGCCCTAAGTTTTCTTCTTAACACTAACGCTTTCAACCACACCTAAGGATAACGACACACCCAACAAACGTAGAATGAAAGAAAACAACAACAAAAAAATAAAATATAGTTGGATCTAGGATGTACGCGCTCAGTTATAGGACGTGTTAATTCCCCCAGTTGTTTCTCCTTTCAAAACATCGAAGTGTCGCTCATTTGTAAGACCCAGACAAAGCGCGACCTTAATTCTGGTTTGTTCTATCGCCATTTTCTGAAAAAAAAACAAAAACTGGAGAACTTTCAGTGTATAGAAAAAATGAAAATCAATGCAAACTCCGACACTTCTTGAAACCACTGCATGGTGGCAGTTACCAAGCTGTTTTTACAGTTCGGATTAGGTTTATCATAATACTAAAGCCTCATCATATAATAATGGAGCTTGGGCCCAACTTTGTTCCCGCAAAGGCTTTTTTACTACGCAACATAGAGAAATGAAACTTGGCACATGTATATAAAATGTATAAAGCCTGTGCGTGTCGTGCTCATTTTTTGCCGAAACTCTTTACTTTTTCCAGAAATTTAGTTATAATTATCAGTTATCAATTCATGATTGCGAATACGACGTGATAATGTATTTCCGTCAATTTCGTCATTTCCGCCTCTTACCGGAAATGTAAACTCTCGAACTAGAGTTCACTTGAGATCCAACCACGCCAAAAAAATTTTGATACCAAGTATAATGTTATACAGATGAGGTGAGTGCCATTCATTCATACCAAGAAAACTGTGTAGAAACATTTATAGTGTGCTTCAAGCTCGAAATGAAATATTTTTATTATAGATCTCGGAGTGTCAGTCATGCCAAGAAAACTTTGTCGAAAGGCTAGGCCTCTCACGCCTCGAACTCTAGAGCTAATGCTTAAAGAAAGGAAAATGTAATGATAATATAAAAAAAAGAATCACGGGATTTTGAACAAGACCTACTACCGCTCACACAGCTCGGATTTGCGTGAAATTTTACATGTGCCCGCCCTTCGACCCGCAAAAGATTCTATTTTAGATTTGGAGTCATGAAAAGGTGGGGAAGTATTTTTTGAGTTTGCTTTATGCCGCTAATTGTCTACTTTTGATCCTCCATTTTTTTACGAACACATGAGCCCATGACGTCATCATTTCCTGAAAAATTCTCCTATCTATCTATTAATAGCCAATTTGTTTGTGGATGGCCCAAAGTGTCTCGACATCAATGAATGTCTTTGTGCTGATTCCTTTCGGTCTGGAGTGCTGTGCTTAACCATTCGAAGAATGGGGTAATTACTAGTAATACTAAAGCCTCAAACGTTTAACATCGAATTTCTCAGTTGTGTTAAAAGTTGATTCGAAGAAAACAATAACTAAGGTCGCTATGGAATACCGTTGGAAGGACCGTGGTCAGTCCAGAGACTGCTGTCTTTTTCAGTGAGGTAAGTCAAGAATACGAAGTGATAATTTGATCAGATCTGAAATCCTTCAACGTCCAGCCGGCTTGCCTGTGCAAACAGCTGGCATTGCAAAAAATTAGGACTCGCGTACTTGAACTTTGTATCCACCTCAGACTCATAATTATGAAGAACCCACACAAGAGGCAAAAACAGTTTCTATTAATTTACATATAATTAAAGTCATGTGTACTCCAGGTCGTACAAGTTGGTTGAATGACGCCCTGGCCCTGCATCCTGTGACGGACATGTCTTGCTCTTCGCTCCAAAATGAAGAAAACGTACGCTGGTGATGAAGTAACATGCTCTTCTGAATGTAGGTTACATGAACTAATTATAGCAGGTTTATTTCATAATAAAATTCCGGATTTCAGGACAAAGCACGCATGCATCCAAGGACGAAAACGGAGGCCAGTAATGAGTAATAATTAGATTTCCTGTAGTGTAAGTTTAATTACAGAGGTCAGTGTGCACCTTAAAAAGAGCGGAAAGTGTTGTATGTACGTACGACAGAGTTTCTCAACCGTTTTTGTCCTATTCCCCACTTCAGTTTTCCAAAATAAAAACTAAAAAAAACAACAAAATCAAGAACAACATGGCCGCCGTCATGATTGGAGAAATTTTGTGTACAGAATGTACAAACAGATTTGAAAAAATATTTACATGTTCAATGTGTATACATTCTAAAGAAATGTTAATCAAAAACTTTATTTCAAAGTTATTAACTTGTTTCTTACTTCAATGGGCGCCTTGCCCTTGAGGCTGGCTCCAAATTTGTTTGAGATTCCAGGGACCGATGAAAAATCCCAACTCCCCCTTCTAAAGTCCCCCCCCCCCCACCAAAATATTAAGACGCCCACACCGGTAGTGCGTGCGTGAGCCCCACATTGAGAAATCGTGACGTACGTTATGCAGATTGCTGACTCGATAAACAACTACAACCGCGGACGAACACTCCTTCCTAAACACACATGCGTACAACACTACATGCAAACACCTAATACCCATTATCGAAAAACAAATGTCATTGTTTCAAAAATCAGCCAATTCGATTATCCGCATGCGTTAGAGATGTGAGAGAAATTGACCAGCCTATAATTAGCACTCCATTCCTCTCAATGTAACACGACGCTCGGTGAAGCTTTGCTGGGGCTTCCCATTGCAATGCAGCCCTTCAGTGGCGCTAAAATGGGGTGCTGACCTGAATCATAATTCACTGCCGATGAAACAAAGTAGAACATGCCCGATTGGCTGTTCAAACGTTTTAACCCAGAAAGATCCCATCAGAATAATATTAATGATCTACATAAAATGCAATTGTTAAAAAAAAAAAAAAAAACTTTCTCTGACCAGATTTGAATAATTAGCCTCATACAGAAACGGGATCTACAATTTCCTGGTCAATGACCAAATCAGAAATCCCGTACAACATGGAATTGAAACCTCTGAATTGAGACCCTTGGGCATTTGGTGCATTTCTACAAAAGCATAAGCCTGCAGATTACCTTGGAGTGTCCCCCCTCCCCCCCCCCCCATACCTCCTGTGGAAAAAAACAAAACAAAACAGCGTAAACTGCAAATTTGATATCTTACATAGGAATCTACAAAGCCGTACGTTTGCAATTAAAGCATGCTCCCCCCCCCCCCCCCCAGCCTCATGCAAAAAGAGAAACAACAGAAACTGCTGTAAATGTCTTCACACAGGAAATGGAAAAAACTAAGTCAAGGATTGTCCAAAAACAGGAGACAAAATGGGCTGGACTTTGTGCCCGAAACGTCCTCACGCGGAACAAAAGTACAACTCTCTACGGAAATGAGTTCTTCATTACAACTTGTTGTTAATAACAATTAAATGTATAATTATGTTCCTTACTTAGTACATGCATACTAACGGACAAACCCTGTCTCCTAGTCGCTCTTCACGACGTTTAATTTTCATTTACACGTGTTCTATTTCATTTTGAGAAAGAAAAAATACTGTATTTTTAATTAAGCTGTTGTTAAAAGCCCTAGAAACACCAGTGTGACGTCATGACTTTGTCATCACAAACAATTTGCTCTGATCACTCAAACTCACTCGGAATATTCTTCTGAATGACGTTAGTAATGAACATCACAATGAGGAGACGATTAATTAAGTAGGATCCCACTGACAATGTAATCACCCATCCAGAAGGATAGTGTGACGTGAAATGAAAGCCAATTACGTTGTCAGTGGCAGAGAAATGGAAAAAAAAACACAAACTGATTCATAGTTAAGGCTATTCAAGAACATGGTAAAGTGGATTTAATAATTGTCTTTAAACAAAATAATGTTAATATATTGTTCTTGCTTTTTTTTCTCCTGTAATTGTTTTCAATTTAAGCTTACTATGTAAGAATTCGATAAAAAATAATGTATATTATTTAAGAGATATTTTTAAGTACAAGATTTTTTTTCTAGCACGAGGGTATTATTTCCAGGGCCAAGGCACACTAGTACGGACTTTGGGAAAACATATAATTGTGTTTTTGTTGTTTTTTCTTCGGGGAGGAAGTCAGTAGGAAATCTAACGAATATCACTCAAGAGGTTGGAAATCACTACGTCAAAGGCATGTAAGAGATGAGCTATGGTTGTCGGGGGATGTTTAAAAAGGGGGTAAGGGGTGGGGGAGCGCTGGTTTAGGGGACTGCAGGCCCATAACAAATCCATATAGGTAGAATGCGGATATCCACCATTGTCATGATTCGGATATTATTAAAACTCACGCAGAGAGTGAGTTGTTGTTGTTTACCAGGGCCATGAGAAATTGGCTGGTGGCCTTGAACGGTCCTCGCGAAATTATAGTTGGTGAGTAAATAAATGTAAAGTTAAACTGTTAGATTCACGCTTGTGGGTTTTAATGTTCGTGATTAATAAGTAATGGAGTAGGGGTGAAACAAGGTGGGGACAGTTGACATTGTTAAGTATGACTAGACAAGTTTTGCACGTTAACTGGCTGGTAGAATAGTGCAGACGTATTACTACAGTTAAAATGGTGGGAGGTTTCGACCTATGAGATAGCTGAACTAATTGGGCCAGCGGACTAGCACGCTGGGTAGTTGGTTAGTATATAACATCGTGTAACGTTCAGATTTAGGGAATACAGACGAGAGAAGCATCGTTTCGTGAAGTATCTCCGGTCGACCAGTACCTGAACTGTGTGCTTTGAAGACAAGAAGTCCTTGCTAACGGACTGACTGAGCTCTAGAAAGAAAGGTCTGAGTGGGCTGACCTTTGAAAGCCCACGCTGCGCTATTTTGATGTTCGCGCCTACCAGTAGGCGTGAGCAATGGTAATATATTTTATTTATTCAAGTATAATAGAGATCGGAGATAGAGAGAGAACTACAGCCTCATAGGAAGACTAAGGAAACCCCAGCTGGCACTCGACCACGAGTGTCCTGTATGATAGATCTATTGCCATAGTATGATTGGAATAATATAGCACATTGTTGATGAATTGAATAGTGATTGTGCATAAAATATAGTCTTTTGGCAACTGCTTAAATTACCTACAAGCCGAAGAGTGCTTCTGTAGGCTTTGAACGTACTGGGCCCTCCTAACATTTAAGCCCATATGATTTATGGAGAGTTTGCCTGGCGACTGGCCAGTGGCGACTCAACTGTCACTTTAAATTGATAGCCAGTTTCGTATAATATACCTATTTACTATTGATTGCAGTACCTCCATAGTTACATGAATATCATTGGTTAAGTTATTAATTAGAGTTTTTTTGGTTTGAATATATACCTCTATTGTCTTTTGTTTTGTTATTAATATTTATGTAAACTATGGCCTGACCGGCCTGACATATATACGCTCTAGTTATTTAGTACTTTTCTTGTGTGGTTGTGTCCGAGTGTGAGTTAGCTGCCTCTCGTGCAGTCGTAACATCCCCAAGACCCTAACTCTGCTCGTGACAACCATCTTGTCTGTCCGGACCCATTTAAGGCGTTGCGAACCAATCGGCGACGAGTTTAAAAAAAGTTCACTACTGTAAACAATGGTAGGGAATCTGACCAGCTTGGATCCATCCTTTCCGCCCCTGTCACAACAGTCAACTGCAATGCAACCAGCAGGCATTTTAACCGCTTAGACACATCTCGAAGTTACACTCATCAGCTGATCCACCGGCCATCTTGTTTGGCGGAAGTACAAAACAAAAACTCTGTGACGTCCTGCGCATTCTACCTATAGAGAAAACTGTGATGTGTTCACTGCACATCTATGTATTGTTATGTAAGATACCATCGTCAACTTACCATTGCCGAAATAGGAAAAAGGAGGGGGGGGGGTGAGTGATCCCTTTTGTTTCTCAACTGTTAAAGCATTCAAATGATTTTTTTTAATTATTTTTTTTTGTTTCTGTTTCTGTGCATGTGTGTGTGTATGTGCACTCGCGCGTGAGTGTCTGTCTTCAAGTGTGTGCATTTGCTAATCCGGAGTTACAATGATTTAGCTCAGCTGTGTCAAATCAATTCAGTGTTTTTATGTCTGTGTGAATCTCCTTTAATCAAATGCCTTGTTTGTTCGGTTTTTTGTTTTTCTGTTCGTTAATTTTTCTGTTTTGTTGTTCGTCATTTTCCGCCCAGACCAGAAATATTCATTAGCTCGTTCAGCGTCACAAAGCCCAAGTCTCAAGCTGTTATTATTTGAAATGCAAACTGGGCAAAATAAAAAATAAAAAGGGATGGGGGAGGGGGGGGGTGGGGGTAGAGAGAGAGGGCGTTCATTAGCTTGCTCAGTGTCATAAAACCCCATATCCCATGTCAGTTATTATTTGAAACGCAAGCTGAGAAGAAAGAAAATGATTTGTTTGTTGTTTTTTTAGCATTTCGCCGACAGGAAAATTCATGGTTGAACTTTGCTGAACCAGTAAAAGATTATTATTTCCCTTGACATAAAAGGATGGTCGGCCTTGGAAGAAAACACGAGAGGGTTTCCATGGCCTCTTATAAATCAACTTTCGATTTTCCCAATTTTCCGAATTCGAGACCGAATTCCGTGGAATCTTTAGATAGTTTACAGACAATAGCTCAGAAAACAAAGACATTTCACATATTCGACTACCCTAATTGCCGAAGGTTTCAGGTATCCAGATAGTTTGGTACACGGTGTTCTATTGGTGTTTGTACATTGTTGTCTCACGTGGCACCGATACCCAGCGCGCGCCCAGATGTTTGAAAGAAACACGGGGACCAAATGTCTTGATAGGAAGGAGCAGATTCTGAGGTTTGACAGGTTAGACTGACGTGCGTTTCTTAGTTCCTTCTGAGGCGGGACCTGGGGGGGGAGGGGGGGTGTAGGGCAGAGACAGACACAGACAGACAGATTCAGATAGACAGACGGACGGACAAAAATACAGACATAAAGAGGTGGGGTGTGGGTTCGATGCAAGCGCCATTTGCTAATTATTCTAGGGCAGGGGAAAGGAAGAAGAAGAGGGAGAGAGAGAGAGAGGGACAGAGACAGGGAGAGAGAGGGGGGAAGAGAGAGCGAGAGGAAAACAGGGAGACACAGAGAGAGAGAGAGAGGTTGGGATAGGTTACTGGTTCAATACAAGTTCCATGTATCGTGCTTGATATTTATGACAATAGTCAGAGTGCATAATGATATTAAGGTGTATCACTGCTTACAAGAAAACGTTTTCATTGATTCTAATCCTCCTGCCGCCCCCCCCCGCCCCCCCCCCACCCCAACCAAAGACGAGAAAAAATTATTGTAGGTTTAATATTATAACATTATGATATATGAAACCAGGGTAAAGCGCTCAGTCAGGATCTGTGCAGCATTAAATTTTATCTGTCTTGATCGTTTTCCACGTCCCTAAATAGACTGTCATTGATCGAGTTCTGGGAATGAAAATTGTCCGAAATGTCTTCGCGTTTTGTTTTTCTTTTTCAACTCCCAAAGAAAAAAAAAACACGAAATCTTACAGACCTGGGATTGAATTGACCTTGTGTCCTCAAACACGGGCAACATCAGTTTTGCAGTCAATGTCAGTCAAAGGAAACACAGCAAAGAAAAGAATAACGGTATAGTGATTTAATTGTCGTTCTCAGCGCCCTCCGTATTGAAACTTCATCAACACCCTGAGGGAGATGTCGTCATTCCATTTCCTTCATTTCTCATCACGTGGTTGATTTCTCAAGGGAGGTCACCCAGAAGTCTCACGTTCTGTACCGCAAATTCCAGTGACCAGAAAATCAAATAAACTATGCGTTCCAGTGCCCTACTGCCCAGTGACATGCAGCGGATGGTTTTGATCCACAACTGACACGGGGGGACACACGTCATACCTTCTGGTCTTGATACTGGTAGGATCGTGAGGACGCTTTGGCGACACTGGGAACGGGTGTAGCTGGCAGGGCCATGGAGGTATCCTACCGTCGGAACGGGTGTGAGAACAGCAGAGCTGTGAGTGGACGTCATTATTTGCTGTTATATATCTGCACTCATCCCCTCCCCTTTCCTTCCACCAGCTCTAGGCCCCCGTTGTTATAGAAGGGAAAAGAAAAGAACGTCGTCTATGGAACATAAAGGATAAAAATGAACATGGAACAAGTTTTGAGTTGGAGTTTAAAGAAAACATCTCGACACGATAAAGGTCGCAATTCGCTAAGAAAAACCAAGACGATAGACAGAATATAAATGAAGGGCAGGACATAAGGAGACACTGCTGGAAGCGGCCACTGACCGCCAGCGTCAACATAATGTCACTTGTTTGGATTTGGAACAGCTATGAGGCTTTAACAATCATGTCAGATAAATTTACCACGGGCATTACTTGTGAAAGGAAGATTCCAGTTGGTGTTTTTCACTTATGTCACCCAAAAATGTGATGTTGCCCGCATCGTTCCCCCCCCCCCCTTTTTCCCAGTGCACGGCTGCTGAGCATGCGCACTGGTAAAGATTAGCTGTAATCTAAAAATAAGAAAGAAATAAAACTCTTTGCAGAACTTAACATATGGACTTGGAACTTCCGGCCACAGATGAAATGAAATTCAAAATTTCTTAAAAGCACACAATTCTGTGACGTCAAAAAAATAAAACAATTAAGACATCAGGGAAATTCGAGACAGACTTAATAATTGTTCAGAAAAAAAAACGTGTTTGAATTAGTCTTTTTATGACTGAAAACCAGCAAACATAATTATTGTTTGTCTTATAAAACAATAGATTCTAAAATTTGTCCTTTTAAACGCGACACGGTTTTTATCCTTGAGACTATCTTATTTCTTAAATCTGATTATCCGGAGTTGTCTTTAAGGACATTGTAATGAAATAATTATTAATGGGTGAACTGTGGAAATATCACAAATGGAGAAATATGATCACAGATAAAGGTTGATTGATAGACTCCTAAACTTTGATTTTTATCTTAGAATTAGAGATTTTCTTCTCAACTGATTATTGATTTTCGCCTAAGGTGGCCATGCTGTCGCATCAACATTTGATTGATATCAGATTAATTCAAAAGCTGTTGTACGTGAGCTATTTAATTAGTCTCATCTGCATTTGTTGGGTGATATGTTTAGAAAACACATAAGCATGGCAATGTTTTTAGCGTGCAACATACACACACAAATTTTGTTGGGGTTTTTTAGCGTTTGAGACAGATCACTGTCTTACCTTATCAAAAAGATCAGACACAGCGAAAAGGATATTGCATTTATCCATGGCGTCCAGCATAATGACTCTAAAGTATTAATTTCCTTCTTGTATAAGCCTTTTTGAGTCGGTCCCATAAAGGATGACACGATCTTATATTTGAATATTCAAAATGGACAAATTGAAGAAAAACAAACACACACACACAATAGAATAACCAGGCCATAGAATGACCGCTGTAACTCCAATCTTGTCATTTTAAATGTTGCACACTTTTGTGTATATTGTGTTCTAACTTTATAAAAAGAAAAGATAGCAAAATGGTACGAGGAACTGAACATTTGGTTTGTTTACACAGGGATAAAGGCGGTTTTTGTACAACACCCCCCCCCCCCCCTCCAAAAAAAAAAAAAAGAATTGTAATTCTTTGGAGTTACGCGAATGTGTGCGTTTACGAATGTTATTTTGGTTTTCGTCAAGGTTACACATAATGCAGTAAGGAACATATAAAATTCTAAACCATCATTCAGTTTTTCCCCATGCAGTGCGTAATAGAACTCCATTTAGAGACGAGCCAAGATGTTCGTCCTACTGTCTTAAGAGGTGAATACTACCGATAATGGATCCTCTGAACAACATACCCCTTTCTATGGTTGAATCTGACCAGGGACACATTCGAAAAATGTATTAAAGCCATGCTATACCGCTTTTGATCAGTGGTGAACTATTCACGGGTGTTTGCGCTGACGGGTTATTTGTTTGGAACTGTTTGATCACCTGCTGCTGCTGCTGCCATTTGAATGATTAAATCCTTTGGGAAGATAATGCTGATTGTCTCCTTAACTCTGGGGGGCTTTCATCTGAAGATTGAAAACGATTCCATCATCTACATAGCAGATTTGCAATGGAGTTTCGTCATCACAATTCTGTGTTGGTTGGAAAATGAAACCAGAAATTGTATGAATTATTTACGTCTTTTGCTGATGTTGTTCTTCTTGTTTTTAGGATGGAATTGACATTTGGTTCTCCAGGGCACCTTCTGGCTCTTCCAAAATAATTGAAATAAGAAAAATTGAGCGAAACAATAATTCAAGTGTACTGTCAGTCTTCATCTAAACTCTAATCTAACTCTGCATTGTCGCGCAATGTGGCCTCTGGCGCCACATATATAACAGTAGACTGGATTATCGTCCCTTCGAGGTGTACCTCGATAAGAAGGAAATGGGGGCGCTTGATAGTAGTTGTTACGCGGTCCTCCGGTAGGGAAAGGACGTGTATATCGGGGTTCCCAGTCCCGAGAAAATTTATGGGGATTCGGTTGCCTTCTGCTAAACGGCGGCTCGGACCGTGGACGAACTTGCGGCGACTGTCGAAAGGGCTGTCTTGATTGTCTCGACGGTACCGGTGACTTAGTAGCAGCGCCGGCGTAACACGGTTCGCTTACTTTTGCTTTAGCTAACGATCGATTAGGGTGAGCCGCAGCATACCGTTCCGCCATCGATGTTATCTCGACGGTGGTTTTGGGGGCTTGTTCCTTAAAATGCGCCACCAGGTCCGTGTGGCAGGACATATATATTTGGTCTTTAAGTATTAAATCGTATAGTTTCTTGTAGTTTCCCTCTTCCACACCGGCCAACTCAGTCCAACGGCTGAGTAGGTGGCGGAGGCGGTCCACGTAAGTGGAAAAATTCTCAGAAGCTTCCGGCTTGCAATCGCCGAAACGCTTATGAAATCCATCTTCCGTATGTTGGAAACGCTTTAATAGCGCCGTCTTTAGAATGTCATAGTCCCTAGCGTCATCAATAGTGAGGCTATGGAAAACTTCCAACGCTCTCCCTGTCAAAAGATTGGCGAGGCATGATGTGTACTCACTACGCTGCCATCCCGCGCAAACAGCATGGAGTTCGAAGCGGTGGAGGTAGGAATCAATGCGATCAACCTTATCATTAAAGGTTGGCAATTTAGGCTTCGTTTTATTATTGGAAGTAAATTCCGGAGCCCCGGTAGTTTGGGCTTGCTTCGGTTCCAACTGTTTCAACGCGAGCTCGTACTCTCTTTGAGCCTGTTTCTCCGCGCGTTCCGCGGCTCTCTCGTCTCGTTCCGCGGGTTTTTCTTGGCGTAATATCTCTGCGGCCTTTTCTTCGCGTAATATCTCGGCGGCCCTTTCTTCTCGTTCCGCAGCCTTTTATAGGCGTAATCTCTCCGCGGCCTTTTCTTCTCGTTCTTCTTTCAGTTTCTGGTCTACCCAAGAAGCACGCTGAGCTTCCGGTATGCCAAATGATTGGGCTAGTTCCAAATATTTCTGTAGTTCGGCCATGATACCGGTCGATAATGAGATATAATAATGTCCTAATCGAGGACAACTTATCAAAACTGTCTAACTTTATTCTCCCTTGAAGCCATGTATTAATTGCACTCTGCGGGCGTTCGTTCCTGCAGTATGAACGAAATTAACGAAATCAACAACAAACTTTGTCAACCAAGTAGTGGTTGAGCTATCTCAGTGATCACTTGTCTCCTTCACGTATTTCTCCTAATCCTCAAGCAGTCAGTCTACTGCTTCCGTGATTGGTCGTTAACTAACGATACCAACGTAATATTTCCAGTGTATCTTCCGTACACTCCTAGCAGCCTTCCCTCTGCTATAAATCGGAATAAATTAATATTCACGATATTAACTTCCTTGGCTATAAAGCCTAACCACTCTAATATCCAGATTATCTCTCAACGTGCCCTAGACACGTGATTTATCCCAGGCAATAATATAGCAAGTATGAATACAAAATATAATAATGCAACACTATAATGGGAAAAGAATTACATGGAGAGTGAGACGAGACTAACAGAAAGAACAAACGACAACAGACCTGACTAGCCTGAAACTATCTACAAAAAGGTAAGAAAAAGAACAGGAGAGACGTCTTCCTAAAAGTACGAGGAAGATAGAACGCTAACAATCTATACGAATAACAGGCCCCTACAGAACTATACAAGGCAAAGTATATCTCCCATCCGTTTTAAACGCCATCTAGATCTGCTAGTCTGGCAAAAAGAGGTATGCTGAGTCTCGATCCCTTCCAACCACCCGCGTATCTAATCTAAACACAAAAGAAAAAATAATGCCTGTCAAAAGTAGGGGAGCTGGAACGACGAACCCCTCAAACGAAGACTAATACAGATGGTTCACTTAACTGGGTGAAATGGACTGGCTCTTTCCCTTGGTCCACAGTGCTGGTCTTGTCTTTTCCTGTTAGTAGCTGTCAGTCCCTCGTAGTGGTCCCAGGATCAATGACGAGAGGACATGCCAGACATGTGGGGGAGAAACAAAAAAAATTAGCAGTATACAAGACTATAAACTACAAAAATGACATAAATAACAGTGGAGTCTAGAGTGGTACCCCTGCAGATGTTGACGGGGTCCTGTAGATGTCAATGGTGTCCTCTAGATGTCACGACGAACGGTAGGGTATCCTTTAGATGTCATTGGGGTCCCTCCAGATGTCAGTGGGGTCCCCTCCAGATGTCAGTGGGGTCCTGTAGATGTCCCCTCCAGATGTCACGAGCAGATTTAGGGTCTTGGGGATGTTATGACTGCACGAGAGGCAGCTAACTCACACTCGGATACAACCACACAAGAAAAGTATTCAATAACTAGAGCGTATATCTATGTCAGGCCGGTCAGGCCATCTTATTATTTAAATATTAATCAACAAAACAAAAGACAATAGAGGTATATTCAAAGCAATAAATTCTAATTACTAACTTAATCTATGATATTCATGTAACTATGGTTCCTTATTGGATGTACTCCAATCAATAGCAAATGGGTATATTATACGAAACTAGATATCAATCTAAAGTGACAGTTGAGTCGCCACTGGCCAGTCGCCAGGCAAACTCTCCCTAAATCATATGGGCTTGAATGTTAGGAGAGCCCAGTACGTTCAAAGCCTACAGAAGCACACTTCGGCTTGTAGGTAATTAAGCAGTTGCAAAAGACTATATATATATATATATATATGCACAATCATTATTCAATTCATCAACAATGTGCTACATTACTTCAATCATACTATGGAGATAGATCTATAATACGGGCCACTCGTTCGTCGAGTGCCAGCTGGGGTTTCCTTAGACTTCCTATGAGGCTGTGGTTCTCTCTCTATCTCTGAACTTCTATTATGCTTAGACAAATAAGATATGTTACCGTTGGTCACGCCTACTGGTAGGCGCGAACATCAAAAGAGCGCAGCGTGGGCTTTTAAAGGTCAGCCCACTCAGACCTTTCTTTCTAGAGCTCAGTCAGTCCGTTAGCAAGGACTTCTAGTCTTCAGATCACACAGTCCGGGTACTGGCCAACCGGAGATACTTCACGACACGATGCTTCTGCTCGTCTGTATTCAAGGAATCTGAACGTTACACGATGTTTTATACTATCCAACTACCCAGCAGTGCTAGTCCGCTGGCCGAATTAGTTCAGTAATCTCATTGGCCGAAACCTCCCACCATTTTGATTGTAGTAATACGTCTGCACTATTCTACCAGCCAGTTAACGTGCAAAAACTTGTCTAGTCATACTTAACAATGTCAACTATCCCCACCTTGTTTCACCCCTACTCCATTACTTATTAATCACGAACATTAAAACCGACAAGCGTGAATCTAACAGTTTAACTTTACATTTATTTACTCACCAACTATAATTCGCGAGGACCGTTCAAGGCCACCAGCCAATTTCTCATGGCCCTGGTAAAAAACCCACTCACGCTCTGCGTGAGATCTAACAACATCCGAATCATGACATGGAGGAATATACGAGCGTAATTTCCTGAAACAATACATCTCACCTGAGATTGATTAAGATCATTGAGAACCCACAGCACTATATCATGTAAAGCAGTGATTCTCAAACTGGGCGATATCAACCCTCCCATTTAAAAGGAATGATTTTGAGAAGGACGAAAAAGAAACATGAACGGTGAAGATTTGGGGGGGGGGGTGGGGGGGGGCAAATATTTTTCTGACAAATGATTAGGATATTGCACAATTTCTCCACAGCACGGTCTGTTCTTTTAATTTCAAATCCATTTCTTTCTTTTTTTTTCATTATCTTTTACTGTAATAGTCTCCGATGCCATTAAAGCAAATAAACAGATCTTGTCAGTTCAAATTCCGAGATCGGTCTATACTGCTGGTAATGGATAATAGGACAATCCAGCCTGCCGCTTGGGTATTATGAGCAGAAACGGCCAATTATCGATGCATTTGGTGAAGAATGCTGTCGCTTTTTCTCTAGAATGAATGATCCAAATGCTTATTGTTGTTAAATGTAGTTTTGAAAACATTCAATATCGCAAGCTGAATGGAATGTGTGTGCTTGTGGTTCCAGGTTGGGTGGATGGGTGGAATAGGGGTCTGAGGGGAGAGGGGAGTTGAAAGAATGTTTTGGTGACTAAGATTGTCAGAATAAAAATTTAAAAATGTTCAGAACCACAAATTAAAAAATTATTCGTGAAATAAACATTAAAATTTAAACACATATCCATGGTTTGTCATATCGCTCTAAGAATCCGGTTTCGCAATGTCAGGGGATTAAAACTTGAACTTTCGTGAAATTCCATAATAATTATAATCTGCAATTTCCGCACTTTTTGTTGTTTGTTCTTTAGACTTCTTAGGATTATCAAGAGTATGTATAACCTTCCTTGGATATGATGGAAGTAGACGGCACGAGTTTAATCTCTTTCTTTTTTTCATTTTTTTTTTTTATTTGCAAAAGCGCCCGAAATTTGACTTTCGGGCCTGGGTTAAAAAGTATTTTTTTTTAAAGCCTATATCATTAAGTTAGGAAATGTCGCCAACCACAAAGAAAAGAAAAAAACAAACTTGATATGAAACTTCTGATTCCATAATACATCACTTGTTCCCATATCCCTTTGTGAGGCTTGAGATCTTGATTTGGAATCAGTTCACGTCTGTGGTTGGAAAAAAAAAAAAAAACGCTTTTCTTTTGTTCTCGCTTGCGTTATCCTATTTTTTCTTCTCATTCTTTTTAATGTTATATTTGGGATCCTTTTGATCTGGAAAACAAGCTAAACGTGTTGTCGGGTAAGGTCATGTAAAATGTACGCTAATTCTGACATAGAAATAATGTTTCACATGGACAGTGCTGCAGTATCTACTCAGTTCAGTCAGTTGTGGTCCTCTCCGCTGATGGTACACTGCAGTCTACAGCGCATGTAGGTGTGAAAATCTCTCTCTCTCTTTCTCTCTCTCTCACTGTCTCTCTCTCTTTCTCTCTCTCTCTCTCTCTCTCTCTCTCTGTCTCTTTCTTTTTCTCTCCTTCTCTCTTTGCTCATAATGAGGAACGACCTTGCTTGAACAGAGTCAATCTTTCATATCTTGAGTTGCTTTACCCACAGTTAACTGTCAATGTGTCAAACAGAGCTTGTAATCGTACCTTGTTCCTGCCACTGGATTCGCTCATTGCCCCTAGCTTTTATGGCCAGACTGGCTTTCGTTACATTCACAGACAATTGTTTCTATTTGCGGGCAATTTTTTAAATCTCATCATGCAATAGACACAGGCCGCAAAGGGAATACCACCCACTCCCAAATACAAATCAGAGGCCAGAGCCACACATTCCTGCGCACAATGCATAACCTTTGGACAGTTCATCATAATGGCTCTGTTAGTTCAATGGCATGCTGGGACGGAAATCTCATGTTTACAAGATAATCAACGGTACATTGAAAGTTCCGTCTCCCGAGACATGGACTGCATTAGGAGCCAGTTCCATGTGAATATTTGCATCCTGGAGTAAATCTATTAAAAGATACAGCAATGAAAAAAAATAATATTGTATTTTGTGAAGCACCCATTGGCAATTACAGACCTCTAGCAGAGTAGAGCAGAGCAGCACATCTGGGTGTTCAGACCGCGGATAGAACAGAACAGAGTACTCAAGTTGTCACTTGATGAGTAGGTCCACACACCTTCCCCGGTGCAGAAGAACGATTAAATGCGGGAAATAAGCACCTTCATTTTGTTAACATTCCTAAATCCATTATTTATTAAAAACTTTCGTTAACTGCGCGCAGATCTGTCGAAATCGGGCTAAAGGTGAAGTATCAAATTTCTGAGAAAACCCCTCGAAATGCGGAAAAAGTCAGTTTCTCTGGACAGTGAGATTTGCTTACATTATAAAGAGTAGCCATTTTTCTGCATCCAGTTCAAACATTTTACTTGAAATCGTCCTAGAAATATTTCCTTTTCATTTTTTAAAGAAGTATGTATTTCGCCTTTCACGATTTTGTCAGGTCCAATCACAACTGTGGAAAGAACAATGTTTTTCTGTGTGTGACTTAAAGAAAATTATATCATCATACTAATAACCGTGCCAGAAATGCGAAACATAATTTTTTCTAATACAATTAGGATTTTTTTCATTCTCCCATACTAATTACATTTTTTTTTTTTATCTTGTCCGAAGAGATTTGCGGCAGCAAAAAGAAAAAACAATTGTTTTGGGTGTCTTCAAGTTGTCAAATGTTCGTCCTAGAGTTATCTTGGCAGGTTAAGAGAGATAATAATATTGACAAAATGCTTAAATCATGTAAAATATTTATAGAACACTCACCTTTATAAATCATATACATTAGTAAACTTCCATTTCCCGTTCACTGTACCTTAAGCATTAATGTTTGGTTAAAGACAATCTTGTCAATAAAAAGTAAACGTAAATAAACAAAAAGAGGATTTCTCAGAACAAAATTATAATCACACCCAATGGTGGCAGGTGCGCGATTTGAAGAGTACAGAAAATAATGCGCGGTTTGCAATTGTGAAAATGGCTGAATTTTTTGTTCGCCTCTGTCTATATTGATTGTACCCAGGACGGAGGGGAAAAAAGGTTAAAAGCATAACATTGAAAACAATAACTGCAACCTGCAGTCCCTGAAGGACCCCACAAACTGAAATGAATAATCATGGTTACTATTTAAACACTCCACATTGTTATATTTCTATATTGTCTCATCTTCTGGAAAATTCGATGTTATTTCTACCACGAATTTCTTACATTCTAACTTTTGCATTGTCGTCATTTTTTAGAGCAAAATCTGTGGAGAGAAAGATTTTTTTTTTTTTGCCATGGATACCAACATTTTTAGCAATGGATCGCCAAATGTGCCACCCTTCTTGCCCTACACGCACCCGTACAAGCAGATTTGTGTGTGGGTGAAGAGTGATGAGGCATGCTAAGCATGGCGTCATGCTGAAAGCTTGGACAGATCAACACAAATGAGAACCGATGTCTTCCAGCAGTGCTCTCTGATCGGTTACGTAAAATGTTAAGGGCAGTAAGTGCTGTTGTAGCATTGGGCTTGGCCTGGTCTCTAGCACGGCCGTGACAAGGTCGCTCAGAATGATACCAGACCACCGACGATTAGGACTTTTTTTGTTGTTAAATGACGCAGTATAGTTCCCTCTGTTGTACGGGACGTTAGGTGAAACATGTATAATAGCCGGAACAAGTGCAGATATGGAAACGATTGAGACGGAGATAGGATAACAAATGGAGGAAAGTTGGGATGAGAGTTCGCGTTAACAGGGGTCAGGGAAGTACAGAACTTGAGATATGGAAATTGTTAGAACCGGGGAGAGAGAGAGAGAGAGGGGGACAGAGAGAGAAAGAGAGACAGAGCGACAGATAGAGAGAGAGAGGGGGGGAGAGAGAGATAGTGGGAGAGAGAGAGAAGGAGAGAGAGAGGGAGCCGAGAGAGAGAAAGAGAGGGACAGAGAGAGATGGGTACAGAGATATAGGGAAACAGAAGGAGGGGCAGAGAGACAAAGAGAGGGAGAAGAGACAGAGAGAAAGAGACAGACAGACAGAGAAATGGAGAAAGTGTTATTTTGGTACCGACATAACCTGTGCTTAAGATAACTATAAAACGCCGTAAGTGTACGCCCATACGAAAAGGTGATTCTAAAGAAGGATGAACAAGAGACGCTGATTGGTGACCACCACTGTTCCAGCATTTGTCGACACTGCAGGGAATTTATTTTTTCTTTGTCTAGTC
>OZ007582.1:47357282-47539782 GCA_963931925.1 Onchidella celtica
TCTCCTACATAATTTGCAGCAACCATCATTGCAAGTTGTATTTGTGAAACATGCTGTGGCCTCCGTTATCCGTTCTTGGGGACAGTTCACGGCTCAGGGGCACAATGCTTGACCTACCCCGGGGTGCTGGTAACCCAGGTTACGCCTCTGCCTGTACATTCAGACAAACATACCCTCACAAAAGTTCTGTGTCACCACAACCAGAACTATGTTGAGTTGTGTGTGTTTTTTGTTGTAATTGTTCTCTTTATTTGTCTTCATACTTAATTATGTACGCTCATCTTTGTGGGCTCTCAATTATACATTACACCGGGACAAATGCACCAAAGAAACATAAACATACACTCATAATAATTTATCATTGTTAAGTTATTCTCACACGTTCATTTATATCTTTCCCACTATCATAATGATACACAAACACACACACATACACATTTACACACACGCGTGCACACGAACACAATACCCAATCCACAATGTTTAAATACTTCTTTTTTTTTAAAAACGACACAAACGCACGTGCACATTCAGAAACAAACATTCAAATCCAGGGTTGGCAACCAAAATGTTTTAGGTGCAAAATCATCACATTGAGAAAAACGAGTTTAAAATTTGTAATTTTACTGGAAATTCAAATATGTGCAATAGATTTAACATTCAAATCACATAAATACGTTTTATGTGGTTATCAAACGAGGTCACACGCCTTGTCTCTTGGATATCTGCAGGCATTTAAGAGCAATGAATAAAATCATACACGACTCACTCTCGTTGTTAACGCTCGATACGGACGTCTTGTGCCTGGCTGGCAAACCGTCACGAGACAACACTTTTGGCCAACGGGTTTTTGATGGCATGACCTGTGGCGTGAACCAATGATGAGCTGGACGTCAGCACTGGAGGAATGCATTGAGCCAATGACCACAGAGTGGCAACTGTAGAACATGTATTGCCGATGAAAGTGGTCCCACTGTAACAGAGATTCTATTTGCAGTACAATGGATATTGTTTAAGCACTAACTGCCCAGTATGACTTCCGGAAAACTGCGACTAAATTGTTTTTAATTATATCGTCTTGTATTCCGAAGATAAGAGGATGACTAGTACACGGTAAACAGAAGCAAGCTGAAGCTTGTGGGGGGAGGTGGAGAGTTAAGCTATCTGTTTTCTTCTTGGCAAGGCGGTGGGTGCCGTAGCAGAGGTGGCAGGTTCGATCCTTAACTTGATCATTTCTCTTTCTTATTCCTTTCACTTCCGCTTTGCTTTTCTGCGCACTAACTAGGTACTACAGCTTTGATCAGCCCCAGATTTTCTCTGAATTGTTATCTTAATGCTCTGTCAACTAAGAGACCCCGCTTGATAGTACAGGTGCGGTCGTCTCTTTTTTAGAGACGGAGTGGCCGAACGGTTAAGCGGTTTTCTTCTTGGCAAGGCGATGGGGGCCATACCAGAGGTCGCGGGTTCTAGTCCCATTTTGATCAGTTTCTCTTTCTTCTTTATTTCACTCCCGCTTTGCTTTTCTGAGCACTAACTAGGCACTACAACTTTAACTGGCCTCATATTCCCTCACAGAGAGTAGTATTCTAAAATATTAAGAAAACCACGGGAAAACTGTTTGTTCGCAGCAAGACTGACTTAGAGCTGAGTCAAAAATTAGCCAAAAAAAAAACAAGTGTGAGTAGTTGAAAACAAAGTTTTGTTTTTGCCAATTTTTAATATGCCGTCTGTTTGCTGAATATAAAGACGCTGAAAATGGGTCAACTTACAACCGATACTGTATTGACTGGCTGTCAATTCTGGGATACCCTTGTTTTTTCTGCTAACTTCTTCCCTTTTTTAAAAAATTTTAAATTATAAAGGTTATTATTGTTCGATTTTATTTGCACGCTGAATTTCCTGCAGGCTATAATAATTTTTTCATAGCCGAAATGGCCGCAAGTGTCGTGGTTTGGAGGCTGGCCATGAATTTGTCAGAAAATGTTATTGCGAGTATTTTGGTTACGTGACGCAAATACTATTATGTGTGTGTGTGGGGGGGGGGTCCGACCAATGCGTGTGTGTGTGTGTGATTTTGTATGACTTTACTCGATAGAATACTCCTATAGAACAGAAATTACATAACGGAAGAGTAGAAGATAGTGTCACCATATCAAATCACAACGACGTGTGACTCAGTTACGCAGAAATTCCTTATGTCTGTGGCTGTGTGACGTAACTGTACTGTGAGTAAACCATCAGGTCTATTCGTGGCCAGCTTTGAAGCTTCCAGTAGTTTCTTGTATGCCACAGATGGCCACAGACCCACTGACCACATCTTAATCAGCTAAAGGCGGTGTCGACGGGTTGATTTCTGCGCTACATTCTTTGTGTGGGACTTGGGTCTCCATGAGGATAACCAGATTGGCTTTTTTGAAAGCCAAATTCCAGAAATCTGGCTTTTTAAATATATGGTCGGCGTCGGAAAACACTGTTGGCTTTTGTTGCTTTTTATTTTCTAATTATCTAAAATCATCTATAGGAAAACTGCACGTCAGCCCTATATAAATCTACTTTGCTATTATAATTTGGCAACTTGAGGCCACAAGAGCATAATCTGTGATCTCTAAACCAATTGCCCTGTAGACTTCTTCATCTCATTCCGCTCTGCAATTACATTAATAATAATAATAATCATAATATCCAGGTAACAGGTTTATCCGGAACTACACCGACCGCCCGATGCGGAACAGGCAAAATGTGATTTATCCCACACTTTCCTGACAGTTATGTACCCTAATTTTTACTTAGAAACGAAAAGCTGGTACATACGAAAGTACTGGCTTTAACGACGTCTCCTTTCCCTGCAGCAAGAACTGATATCATACAATGTTTTACCTTCAAGGATGCGAGCAAGTGCCAGTTCACCGTAATTCCTGGGATCCAGTGTCAGAGAGAGAGAGAGAGAGAGAGAGAGAGAGAGAGAGAGAGAGAGAGAGAGAGAGAGAGAGAGAGAGAGAGAGAGAGAGAGCACTTTGATGCAGCACTTACGCCAGAATTACTGTTAGTGATATCCAAAATAAAACAAAAACAAAAGGATTGGACAGATTAAGACAGTACACGACCCATAACTCTAACGCTCTTCTTTCGCCAAGAGACTGAATTCACTTTGAGTCGGTGGAACTCTTACATATCTTCTGACCACTACCGCCTTAACATGCATAGGAAGCGGGTTTTGTTAGGGGACCGTAGTGTTTTACACAACAAGCTATAGTTGTGCAGGAGACATAATTCAGTATTTCCTCTATTCGGCTTTTTAATCGGGCTACGGTCTCCTAACAATTTATAAGAATTGAATCTCGGTACATTCTCCTGTAGTTACACATATTTTTTTATGGATCAACAGCTAATAATGTATCGGGTCTGTCCACTTGACTGTGCATGAGAGAAAACATGTGCAGGGAAAGCTATAATGTCTGGAAAACGCAAGGCTACAGCAATTAAATGTGCACCGTGTTGCATTCTCCGTAATGCTCTGTGATTGCTTTTATGGGGAAGGTATAGTTGAAGTTATTCCATGATTTATTCCCAGATTTTAGAGATGGTCTTGAGCGTCCACTGCAGTGGTTCTTAACATTGTAAAACCCTGTTTCCCCTTACATTCATGTAATTATCTGATGGCTCTGTTTTCCTGCGGGTCATTGGTGGGCTGATAGAGTTTCCTTCTGTCCTAGTTTTCTATAATATTCATCTATCGTTTTGCCTCTTCCTCGAGGTACTATGACCTTTGACGTGCCCACGTGCTTTCTCCAAACTCAGCACGCCCCCCCCCCCCCACCGATGATTCAAGTCAAGTCAATGGAATGTAGCAACGGGGATTGAGTTGAGAGTAGTAGAAACATAAGCGAGTCTATGGTCTGGAGGCCAGATGCTCGCCTCTCATGCCGAAGGTTCTGGGTTTGATTCCCGGTCGGTGCAGGCGTGTTGAAATTTTGGGGGAAAATTACTGTCCCTAATTCTATGTTAGGTAAGATGGAGTGCCTAGTCTTCTCGGATAAGGACGAAAAACTTGAAAGGCCCGTGTGCACATTGGCCACCTTAAAGATATCTTGGCAGTTGAAAGGCGAGAAAAACAGTTCGAACAACGCCGCTGCTCTCGCGAAAATAAAAAAACAATTAATCCTTAGCACAAAAAGACACAGAAGCAAGACTAAGAAGAACAAAAGAAGAACATTGAGGTTTAATCCACCTCATAAAATAAAGGTCTAAAACGAACAAGCGACTCTGCTATCTTCACAACACATGTCGTGGGCATGATTCAATAACCTAGGCTTTCCCTCTGACATCTCAACATTCCACAAGTACCCTACATCACCTGGGCAACTGGTTCTAGCCTACATCACCTGGTCAACTGTTTCCCCGTGTTAAGAACCACTGCTGAAATGCATTATTCGTTCGGTCGTGAGTTTAAAATTAGAACAGAATCTTAAGTCCATATTTTCATCGTCTCTCTAATATAAATGGTAATAAAACAAGAGAGAATGATTTCATATTAATTGCTCACCAACCATTTCTAGCCTTCGTGTTTACTGCGTGAGTTGATCAATCCAACAGCCTCTAATTAATCTGTGTTTTACTTCACTGATTTTGGCCTTCAAATGGATATTTCTTCTATTATCCTTTTTTTTTTTTCTCATGCGCGTCAAAGGGACATCATGCATTTTATCTGTGATTATCTGAGATATAAGAGAAGAGATAACATGAGGACTGTGTTTCTGGGGGCCCTTACAGATGCCAGACTAATGATCTTTTTGTGTGGTCAGTGGTCATAAAGCGGGAGAACTTGATAAGCGGCGAGGCGGAAAAGGGAGACTGTCAGGAGCAGAGTTAGGGTCTTGGGGATGTTATGACTGCACGAGAGGCAGCTAACTCACACTCGGACACAACCACACAAGAAAAGTATTCAATAACTAGAGCGTATATCTATGTCAGGCCGGTCAGGCCATCTTATTATTTAAATATTAATCAACAAAACAAAAGACAATAGAGGTATATTCAAAGCAATAAATTCTAATTACTAACTTAATCTATGATATTCATGTAACTATGGTTCCTTATTGGATGTACTCCAATCAATAGCAAATGGGTATATTATACGAAACTAGATATCAATCTAAAGTGACAGTTGAGTCGCCACTGGCCAGTCGCCAGGCAAACTCTCCCTAAATCATATTGGGCTTGAATGTTAGGAGAGCCCAGTACGTTCAAAGCCTACAGAAGCACACTTCGGCTTGTAGGTAATTAAGCAGTTGCAAAAGACTATATATATATATATGCACAATCACTATTCAATTCATCAACAATGTGCTACATTACTTCAATCATACTATGGAGATAGATCTATAATACGGGCCACTCGTTCGTCGAGTGCCAGCTGGGGTTTCCTTAGACTTCCTATGAGGCTGTAGTTCTCTCTCTATCTCTGAACTTCTATTATGCTTAGACAAATAAGATATGTTACCGTTGGTCACGCCTACTGGTAGGCGCGAACATCAAAAGAGCGCAGCGTGGGCTTTTAAAGGTCAGCCCACTCAGACCTTTCTTTCTAGAGCTCAGTCAGTCCGTTAGCAAGGACTTCTAGTCTTCAAATCACACAGTTCAGGTACTGGCCAACCGGAGATACTTCACGACACGATGCTTCTGCTCGTCTGTATTCAATGAATCTGAACGTTACACGATGTTTTATACTATCCAACTACCCAGCAGTGCTAGTCCGCTGGCCCAATTAGTTCAGCTATCTCATTGGCCGAAACCTCCCACCATTTTAATTGTAGTAATACGTCTGCACTATTCTACCAGCCAGTTAACGTGCAAAAACTTGCCTAGTCATACTTAACAATTTCAACTATCCCCACCTTGTTTCACCCCTACTCCATTACTTATTAATCACGAACATTAAAACCGACAAGCGTGAATCTAACAGTTTAACTTTACATTTATTTACTCACCAACTATAATTCGCGAGGACCGTTCAAGGCCACCAGCCAATTTCTCATGGCCCTGGTAAAAAACCCACTCACGCTCTGTGTGGGATCTAACAACATCCGAATCATGACAGAGACTACTTACACGCCAGAGTGGAAAACAAAAAACGAGTGGGCAGGGTGGAGGCATGAACTCTTTCTTTCTTTCTTTCTTTCTTTGTATCTGTTTCTTCTTTGCTCCTGGTATTTTTCCCTTTCCTGCTTATTCATTTTCTTTCTTCCTTCTTTTGTTCTCGTTTATTTCTTTCCACCTTGTCCCATTTGTACGTAGATTTGTTCATTTCCTTTTCTTTCTCTCTCTCTCTTTCTCTCTCTTCTTTTCTTTCTTTTCTAAAGATCCCCAGTGTATGTGCATTCTGTTGTTTTCTCGTTTGTGAATTTTTGTGAACGACCTCATGAAGTTGTCACACCCCATACAATTTTTATTACGAGGCAGGCCAATAAATATCTTTCTTCAGAATAAGTGTTATAAAAAACGAAAAGTACTACTAACTCTAATCGTGGAGTAGCAATATCATGTGGCATCAGGATTTGCGTACAGTGCACAGAGTCTGTTTCACTGTTAAGAGGCGGAGCTATGATTAGCTTGTGTAGCATGCGATTTTATAAATGTTTATATGAGTCTTTTGAGTATTCGAACCAGTTGTTTTCAACTTTATAACCGCCTGTTTCCCATTAAGTTCATGTCTTTTTCTTTATTCCCCTTACCTCAGTTAGAAGTTTAATATCCGAAAAAAAAGCTGATTTGATCCAACAACAAAGATGGAGCAAGCCGGATAAATTGCGACCTTAGTGCGTGTTTATTCTCTCTCCATTTTAGGAAAAACTGGAGATATTTTAGCACGCAAATGAGACATACCAAATGCACACTTTGACACTTGTTTAAAATGCGTTATGGCACTTATCAATCTTTGTTAAATTTATTCTAATGCCATATCAAATAACTAAAGCCGCAACTGTTTAAAGAGGAATTTCTCAGTTGTGCAAAAAGTGCAGCTGGTACAAAGAAGAACCAAGGTCGGGTAGTGGAAAGGACCAACAACAGTTCTCTTGCACGTCGTTAGAAATTGTTATGCATAATCGGGGACAAGCAAAATAAATGTGCACTAGTTTTTCAGAACAATGCTCATGATTATATATTATGTATTATTTTATTTTTTAAAGACTAAGTATTTGGGCGATTTGGTCCCTGAAATCTAAACAGTTACATGTCACCACCTCATATCCAGTTGGGAACCCCTGATGTGGACTGTGGGAGTCTTGTGTGTAGGCTTCTAACATGAAACGTAATTTTCAGGCCTTTCTATAGCGCATCTTTTTCACTCAGTGGACACACGCGTGTTTTATAAATATCGCTCCTCCTATTTTGATGTTGTCGGTATCCCCATGTAAACGTATTTTTTAAAGATAATACTTTTCGAAAAACACGCTCGTCAGAGACTTTATCAAAAGAAAAAAAACGCGTTTCATGCAAACAGGCTTTCAAGTCGGCTTTGTCTGGTTTTAGCCTGAGATGTGGACTATGGAGTTATACGGGATGTAGCGGACTGGAGAGACTGAAACATCTCTGTCTCAGTACTTCTGGGGCATCAAAACTGTCTTGAGACAGCTGGGGGATAGAGAGACCTGGCGCATTCAGACAAAACTGACGCCAGACAGCCTTGACTCTGTTTGCCACTGGCCTGAAGAAATGGCTTTGCCCCAAGGGATGTTGTTATTGATGACGTAGTTTATCTACAAGGCCAATTAGAGAAGATTCTGGTGCTCAGTGTTCAGCTATAGCTCTCTATGTTAAACGCTTTCTGCCCTTAACAACAGCCCTGGCAAAGTCCAGAATACGTCACGTAATACGTGCATCTTGTTTTTTTTTTCCTGTGGCATCCTTGCTAAAGTATAGAAGCTTCCAGGGCCGTTGTCTTTTGCATGTTAGTTGATATTCACAAAGATGGTTCGTCCACCTCCGGGTGGTCCTGAGGATATCCGTTCCATGCTATCGATCTTGGCCCGTTCATAGCGTGGTCTGTATCACAGGAGAAAAATGTATCAAGTTTCGATGTAGTCGTGAGTATGCGTGCTTGATAACATTCAGTGCCTCTCCAGCACAGAAGATCCCTTGTCTTAACAAGACATTTTCTGATCACTCCAAAGGAACTAAGGGCGAAACTTCATAACTATTAACATGAGGAAAAGTGAATAAGATAAAACCAACAGAATTATCTTGGTCTTGCACTCAACATGTTGTAATCTGAAGACTAAAATATTATTAGGTAAACGAAATAAATACTGACGGTAAAAGCATTCCAAATTGCTTGGGTTACACACATTTCATAACTATATTATTATGATATAAATACGTAAGTACAAACTATATTCACAAAATATTTACCAATTTTTTACCGGGACTCACTAAACATACTGAAACATTGAGATAATAATCTCTCCCCGTTTTCATTCAACCCACCCCCCCCCCTCCCAAAAACAACAACAACGACAAACAACTAAATATTTTTTTTTTTTAAAGGAAAGAAAGACAGAATGAAAGAACAAATACAAAAATGTCTGTGTCAAAGACAGACCAATGGCCTTCATACGATTCAGACAAACATTTTGACCATATTTTATTGCCCAAAGCCTTCTCTAAAAAATCTGGAGATAAACGTTTCCCCATACCCCCACCCCCCCCCCATCCCTCCCCCCACCCCCACCCCCTTTCCATATCTCCATCTCTTTTCTCCCCTAAACCAAAGGTTTGTGATGTATCATTATCTGTCAGATGTCCACCGTTGTTACAATGACTAGCAATACCAGTTTCCTGAACAATTTTCAACTATGATCATTATCCTTGCAACTCCAAAGCAAGCCTTCTCTATTTTTACATCAACACTTTATGTTCATGTTTAAAAGTAACACCTGTTTTGGTGACTGTCATAATTATTATCACCATGCTTTTACCAGAGACACAGGATATCGGGACGATCCAACTTGCTAAATTCCGTCCGTCGATTTGCGCATGTGTCATCGATGTCAATAATGTAACAATGCACACCACAGATCTTCATAATTGAACGAAACACATCAGTACTCACCTTATTTGTGCGCGTACAACTTGTGGACATACTGTGGGAAAAGGAATGGTTCGTCTCGGTATTCTGTGTCTCGGCTTTTACACACACTTTTATTGGCTCTTTGACCATGTGGTTGCGAGGCCGCTGTACTGATAAGCACAAAATCCACTTTCGTTTGTGTCGATCCTGTGCAGTGAGATGTACATTATAGTAATCACTGCACGGTACAGCCTGTCTTAGCTGCCCGCATAAATACAGCTGCACTGTTCACGTGAGAACATGATATTATACGCAAGCAATACCTATACTATGTTCAAATCCCCAAATCCTTCGTCACGCTAGGCAACAGCCCTAACGGTAAGCTCTCCTGTCCAGTGTAATGAGCAATGATTCCCTCGGCCGCCTCGTTACGGTTTTTCCGGGGTCAGTCAAGAACTGTTGACTATGGCCGAGATTTACTGTTTAGGGACAGGGTCATCACCATAGTGCCAGTGAATATTAAGTGGTGTAAGTCCACGTTAGTGTGAAACTAAGATAACTCTATGTCCGTGAACCTGACCTTCCAGCCTTTTAAGTAGTTGGTCCGTTGGCTCTAAAAATACACAGATGTGATATTCACAGCTGATTTTCGACCAGAAAAGTGTAAATGGAGGCGAAGAACAAATTTTCTGAGAAACAATTTCGGATTTTACTCGACCAAAGTGAGTTTTTTTGTTGTTGTTTTTTTTTTTGCCTCTCAAAAGCGTAAACAGATAATGTTGAAGACAGAATTTTGTCGGACAAAGATGAGCTCACATAATTCATCGTCAAAAATGGAGGCAGAACACAAAGTTTCATAAACTTTGTCCTCGTGATCACAAAGTTTTAGGCGCTTGCACTTTCGTCGTCTAAGCTCCATTGGTCAATGGAGTAAAGATCCAAGTCCACGGTCATTCCACAATTATTGCCTAACTCATGTTTTGGCCGTTTTGAAATGAAATGCTCACCTTAATCAGACAATAATGTTGCATCGTTTAACAGTTACATTGTTTTGTTTTGTTGTCTTACGAGTTTTTAAAAGAGAAATCACGTCCGCTTAAATCACCATTTCAGACTGTTGTTAGGGGAGCGTAGACTAATGACAAAGCCAAACAGAGAAAATATTGTGTTATGTTCACTGTTCAGCTATAGCTTTCTGTGTAAAATACTACGCTCCCCTAACAACACCTACCACGATATTCGAAGTGAACAGTTTTCTTTGATTTTTAATAAAATACTAGGACTTAGGGAATTGTGGAATGACGGTGACGATATTTTTTTCTTTTCTTCAAACCCAAACAAAATGGATTGACACTCTGCTTTCATTCAAGGACCCAACAATTATTACCATAGTTATTGAGCCACTTTTGACAGCGTACATTCATCAGTTATGATTGGTGGGGAATTTAGATCAGTCCAGTCACGCATACCACAGGAACATCAATTAGCTCATGCAGGAGTTGTGGTACTCGAATGTTAGTCACCATGATGTTCTTATTCCCCCTTTTCGGCACGGTGTGTTCTAGAATCTTGAATATTTTTTCTTGAAAAAACCTGAGTAACACATCGCTTTCATCAAGAGGGTGTACCTGGCCGTAGGCTTTTGTGATAGCCTTTTCCACAAGGTTTCCAAGAGGCTGCAGGGAGAAAATGAAAGCAAAAACGCATTACCACATGGAAGAAGAGGGCAAGTTATTGTTTGAACATCTGCAAATGTTATCTGCTAAGCAGACATTCAGAGAGAGAGAGAGAGAGAGAGAGAGAGAGAGAGAGAGAGAGAGAGAGAGAGAGAGAGAGAGAGAGAGAGAGAGAGAGAGAGAGAGAGAGAGAGAGAGAGAGAGAGAGAGAGAGAGAGAGAGAGAGAGAGAGAGAGAGAGAGATACCATCTGTTGTTGTACAACCATACTCACTCCTGAAATGAAATTCAACATAATCATTTCCGAATTACTAGAGACCTCTATGTCCCCTTCCCTCCACCCCACACCGCCCCTCTGTCTTGTTTTCAATTTCTCACACATACAAAAACACACACGCAAAATGACCCCCCCCCCCCACCCCATACACATTATTGAATGAAAGAAAACAATACACAAAGAAAAAGAAAAAGAAAAAAGGAGAAATAAATAAACTCCTTTCGCCTTGTTGTTCCGGCATCCCAGATTTTCTCAGATGAGCACCCAGTCAGTTTATTTGATTTATGCATTCATATTGGTTTTTGGATGGTCGGGTTTTGCTGCGATAGAAATCTGGTTTCTCTCTTTCTATCTACCTGTCTGTCTGTATGTCTGTCTCGAATCTCCTCTTTCTCTCTATAAATTCATATATCTCTCGCCCTGTCCCTCTCTCCCTCTCTCTCTCTCTCTCTCTGGTGCCCTATCCCCTCAGGGCTCTTCACTCTCTTTCTCTCTCTCTCATTCTACGTCTTGCTCTGCGCAAATATCATATCTCATGTCTTTATCGCATTTCCAGGAATTGGTGAAATTTGGCAGTTAGTGCAACCGGCAATGTTGTTGCCAGGTCACTCTAAGCAGTGTGATAAATGTTCTCATTTTCCCTGTGCCAGTTTGTTGTTGTTTTTTTAATCGTATTCTTGTTTTCTTTTCTTTTGTTTTTTTCCCGTCGTGTTTATTATTTGTGTGTTCATCAATCAACCAAACTCTGCCATGCCATCATTTCTAAATACACAATCTACCACAGGATGGGCACTTAACTCTGCGGGACACACATTTCCGAGTCCAGCCACTGATTAGGTCCCCTGTCGAGGAAAAGGCAAATATTAATAAAGATAATGAAATATTGCGCAACTGTACAAAATTACACAATTATTCATCTGGACGGTTTGTTGTCCAGTGCTGGTAAGAAATTACAACCCAGACAATACGTCTGTCATGGTGAAAATACAGTTAATCTTTGGCGTCATTCAGAAGCTGATCACCCCTCTAAAATTGTGCGCCTTTCGTGTATCATAAAATCAATTTGTCAAATGCTTGGGGGCCATCCATGGGGTATATGCGCTTGGAAAGGGGGCGGGGGAGGTTGACCCCCTGAGTTTGAGAAGCATACACGGGGACGGCCCTATGGATGAGGTTCTGGGTAGCTTTCCAATAACAATAGTGAATTAGGAATATTATAGAAAGAATCAAATATAGGCTAAGTATCTAGCATAGCAAAGCTTTCAAAGATCAATGCTTTCCCATAGGCGTTCATCATTTTAGTAGTCGTACGCTGGTACATGGGCCGGAGGCTAGTTTGGAATTGGGCGCGGGAGGGGGGGGGAGGGTCCATCCAACTGTATGAAAGTCGAACTTGGGAAGGAGGTGTTTTTTTTTGGGGGGGGGGGGGTTGGGGGGTTGAATTCAACTGTATGAAAATCGAACTTGGGAGGGGGGGGGGAAAGGGGGGGGGGGCAAGTGTCAGAAAATTCTAAAATCGAACGTACATACGAGTGCTACATGGATGGTATCTTGCAAACATCGCCACAATGACCAAGGCTTTGTCAAATGTATGGCCCTATGAAATATCTTAACTTTCTTTCCAACTCTATATTTGAGCTTTCTCTGATCTTCTGGAAGGAGTCCCAAGTGATTTTATAAATCTATTGTAAATCGTGGTTTAGTAGTATAGTCGAGGTCGATGCAGGCATGTTGGAATTTGGGGAGATTATTCCTGACCCTGATCCTATGTTAGATAGGGTCAAGCACCTAGTCTTCTCGGATGGCCCATGTTCACGTTTGGGCACCTTAAAGATACCTTGTCATTTGGAAATCGAGAAGAGCATCCCCAACAAGGCCACCGCCAGGGCAAACTTAGCAGAAAAAAAAGTCTAACCTACCACAGAAATATTAACAAGAGAAATAAAAACTAGAAAAGTCAGGCGTAAATGCCAAGAGCAGGCTCTCCTAAAATAAAGTTCCAAAAACAAAGTAGAATCGTTTTTGGAAAACTCTTGAATTTGAAATGCAAATTTAAAACTCATCCATGTGTAGTTATTTATATTCTGGTTTACCAGAACACAATGCCGGAGGGCCTTAAGTCTTCCAAGTCCAATACACGCAGAGAACATGGATTACTTTGTATCTGAACGAACACTTCCCAAACAAGGCAGAGCGTATGTTGACATGAATAGAGCGTTTCTGTTTACGCTGTTTGTTTGTAATTCTGATTTTCTTAAATCGTTTTTATTGTTTGTGTACAAAATGATATATACTTTTCTAGGATTATTTAAATATTCACTGATTTATGGGAGGAAATAATCCGTTGTTCTTTTATCTCTCCTGGCTGTTGAACATTTATTTAAGGAAAATAGTGAGAAAAATGCGGACCTTAAAGAGTTAAGAGTTAAGAAACATCGAATGGGTACATTTATATCACAATGCCATTTGTTAGCATAAAGTACTTCAGTTAAACCTGAATCCAATTCTGTGCTGATCTATACGATAATAAATTTCCTGGAGAGACACAGCCGCAGTTACTATGGCCCTCCAAATCCCAGTTTATCATGAGGGTGTAACAGATCAAGGTTGTGTAGGCGCCTGACGGATGGCACGCCTACCCAAAAATTATGCATCACACTAATACACCAGGCACTGTAATGGTGCAGTTTGATAAGCTTTAGAGATGGACCAGCAACCTTTGAACTCAATTCTTTTTATGATTAACAAGAATGAACGATTTGGCAATAACTGAGTCATAAATCCGGGATTCACACTACAGGATTTGGGCGAAGCACACAAAAGAATAAATGTGGTTGAAGACAAATGTATTCAGAACCACATAGATAGAAATCATGAAAAAGAAATATTCGTTTGACTCTGTGACTACGTACTCTGAGATCAACTGAATTATACCACCTATTCGCCGCTTATTTGTACTAGTAATTGCCCCATTCTTCGAATGGTTAAGCAAGCACTCCAGACCGAAAGGAATCAGCACAAAAACATTCATTGATGTCGAGACACTTTGGGTCATCCACAAAAAAATTGGCTATTAATAAATAATTAGGAGAATTTTTCAGGAAATGATGACGTCGTGGGCTCATGTGTTCGTAAAAAATGGAGGATCAAAAGTAGACAATTAGCGGCATAAAGCAAACTCAAAAAATACTTCCCCACCTTTTCAAGACTCCAAATCTAAAAAAAGAACCTTTTGCGGGTCGAAGGTCAGGGCACTTGTAAAATTTCACGCAAATCCGAGCTGTGTGAGCGGCAGTAGATCTAGATCTTGTTCAAAATCCCGTGATTCTTTTTTTTTTTATATTATTATTACATTTTCCTTTCTTTAAGCATTAGCTCTAGAGTTCGAGGCGTGAGAGGCCTAGCCTTTCGACAAAGTTTTCTTGGCATGACTGACACTCCGAGATCTATAATAAAAATATTTCATTTCGATGAAGCACACTATAAATGTTTCTACAGTTTTCTTGGTATGAATGAATAGCACTCACCTCATCTGTATAACATTATACTTGGTATCAAAATTTTCTTGGCGTGGTTGGATCTCAAGTGAACTCTAGTTCGAGAGTTTACATTTCCGGTAAGAGGCGGAAATGACGAAATTGACGGAAATACATTATCACGTCGTATTCGCAATCATGAATTGATAACTGATAATTATAACTGAATTTCTGGAAAAAGTAAAGAGTTTCGGGAAAAAATTAGCTCGACACGTACAGCCTTAATAAATTTTACATACATGTGCCAAGTTTCATTCCTCTACGTTGCGTAGTAAAAAAGCCTTTACAAAGTTGGGCCCAAGCTCCATTATTATATGATGATTAACCTTTCGTCTTACACGGGATGTCAGGAATGATCGCATTCGCCTTAGCTATCCTTCTTGATTAATTATTGTAGAGAAAAAAACCTATAGTTTATCTCTCTTAATTATTTCTAGAACAAATAAATCTTGTTGTATGTGGAAATTTAACCTCCAACAGCTCGAAGTAATATATATATATATATTGTTATATATGCAGTACAAACAAAAAAATCTGGCTTTCGGACATATAAATCAATGTTCTGTGTGATTTGGTGATAGAAAATAAAAGAAATAATGTGAAAGTACAGTGCACGTAATTCCTGTTATTCAGTCTCTCATGCGTGGGCTTAAAATACTAACCTGTTTTGTGGGGTAAAATAATAAAACAGAAATTGAGAAGCAAAAAATAAAAGCAAAAATTAGTAAGGAAATTATAATTATGTTAATAAATGAAACAAATAAAACCATGAGTGCTACTGTGCTTAGGTTCTTAAGTTGGCATGGTCCTTATCTGTTCATTACGTGCCTTATCGTAGCATGAGCAATGACCGTGATAGGGCCCTGATCTCTGAAGATCTCGAGCACACAACTTTCCACCGTATCCACGTGTGCCATGCATTTGCTAAAGAAGGGTTTCTTGGAAACAATTCTACAATTCCACGCAAGCAGCATTCTATTCAGATCCGAGACGTAAGTTATACGACCGAGATCAATCTCTATGTCACAGGGGACTTGTGGGAAGTGGCCAGTGTGTGAAAACTGAGCAGAGACTGCGAGTAAAGGCCCATTGAAAAGCTGGAAGAGTGAACTGCCTTCGTTAGACACAGTAAATGTTTCCATAGCGTCTTAAGCAGTGCAATATTTGTTCACGGACTGGAGTTAAACCCTCAGGCTGTCTGGAAATAGTTGCTTTTGGAATAGAATTAGGTGAGAAGGAGAGGGGTAGAGAGAGAAAGTGAGAGAGAGAGAGAGACAGACAGATAGAAAGAGAGAGAGAGAGAGTGACAGAAAGAGAGAAGGAGAGAAAGAGAAGCAGAGAGAGAGAGAGAGAGAGACGGACAGACAGACAGACAGAGAAAGAGAGGGAATGAGAGAAAGAGAGGGAGGGGTAACCATGCTTTTTCATTTGTGGTGGGGGTGTTGCAAAACTTATGTGGTTACTTCAAGAAAGAAAGAGGCAAAAAAAAGGGGGGAAGGGGGGGGGAGGGGGGGAGGGGGGGGGGCTGTGGGCTACTTTGCCTGGTTTTCCCCAATGTGATTGTATACTGTTTATGGTTCCAAAAATTCCATCGAGGAATGAGTGTTTGAGTCCCTTGGTCCCGATGCATGTTACCAGAAGAGTACTGATACAGGGTTATTATCTTGAAGATTGCAATACGTCATCGTCTTATAACCAAGCCATATAAATAGAGACAACTAATTTCTGAAACAAACGCTTTCTTATTAAATTGTGTGTGAGGGTGGAGGGGGTGAGAGCGGAATGGATTGGGAGGGGAGGTGGGGATCGTTGTGAAACTTGAGTGAATAGAGAGATTTGGAATTTGGAGTTGTAGTAATTTTTGTCAAAGGCACATGATGACATTAACTTGAACTACTGTGGCTGATATGGAAATCTGCTATTTTCCTCGTACTATATTTCAATGGGTCAGAGATACAAGGGCTCTAGATGACATTGGTACTTAGATCTCTTGTAATTCTAACCACCTCAATTGATTTAAGGGGGTTAGAATTACAAGGGATCTAAGTGCAACTGGCATATAGTCACCTTCTAATTCTAACCCGTCCAATTGGTTGGGTAAATTTATAAAAAAAATATTAACCAGTTACTGCCCATCACAATCGGACTTCACAAAAAAAAAAAATGAATGACCAAAAATAATAATGTTTATATAACTTACAAAATTGTAAAACAACTTGTCAAATGAAAAAAGTTAAAAATGTAAACGTACATAAAAGAAAAGTGTTTTGATTATTTTTGAAGGGATACCAAAATAGAGCACTTGTCATCGTGCGATGGGTTAAAATAGTGGAACATTGGGCATCAAGTGACATGTTATAATCATGGAACATTGGATATCAAGTGGCATGTCATAGCAATTGAACATTGGGTATCAAGTGATATGTCATAACAATGGAACATTGGGTATCAAGTGATATGTCATAACAATGGAACATTGGGTATCAAGTGAGGTGTCATAACAATGGAACATTGGGTATCAAGTGATATGTCATAACAATGGAACATTGTGCATCAAGTGATAAGTCATAACAATGGAACATTGGGCATCAAATGATATGTCATAACAATGGAACATTGGATATCAAGTGATATGTCATAACAATGGAACATTGGGTATCAAGTGATCTGTCATAACAATGGAACATTGGGCATCAAATGATATGTCACAATAATGCAACATTTGGTATCTAGCGATATGTCACAGTAATGGAACGGTGGGCATCAAGTGATAGGTCTTAATAATGGAACACTGGATACCGAGCGGTAAGGTGTAGCAGTGCAATACTCCCACTGAGGACAACTCGCCTTGTGGTTAGATTATGATGAAGCCGGGACTCGGGAATTTCCATTCGGTTGTAGATTCCCATCTTCATTACCATATGTCAGTACCATTCCTAGAGGAGTCTGCCTCGACGGTGCCAGAAAAATCCTGAGTCACTTGTACTGATATTTGTGCTGTATGTTAACCCTGTCTGTTGCCGATGTAAATGGCTATTAGACCATTGCTATCTGAATATCGTATCTAAAAAAACATAGTAAGTGCATGTTTTTGAAGACATCATGTATTTGTGAAACCAACACAAGAGTAATTTCATTTATTGAGACATTTGGGTATCTCATCCTAATTTGACGAGATGGTGTTAACACCTGCGTTTCTGTAATGGATATTTGCGGAAGGACTGTGGGGGAGGGGGGGGGGTGGCTGGTATAACAGGAACCGATGGTAAAGTTGCCCAACGTAAACCAATTTTGCTTCACTGGACTTTTTAGGGTTTATGTATTTGTTCCTTCACTTCGTCTTCTTTTATTGTTATTATTACTTGATAATGAAACTTGGAAAGACTTGGCGCTTCTTGGGGCTGTTCCAAAAAATCTCATGTTACTGGATGGAATAAATTGGACTCCTTTTTAATTGATATTTTTTTTGTTTGTTATTTTATTTTATTGTCGGTGTTTTCTCATCTAAAAGTTACACTTTCACTTTCCAACATAGCCTTTGTTTGGAAATAATCACCAGACTATGTTTCAATAGACCATACTAAAAAAAAACGACCAAAAACGCCTTGTGATATATATACGTGTGTATGTATTTGAAAAATTCATTTCAAAAATTCATGACTGTGCCATCAAGTCTTTTGGACAGCATAAAGTTTCAAACAACGACTGGGTAGCCCAGAACAGCGAAATTCTCCTACCTCTCATTGAGCAAAAGAAATCTGCTTTCAATGAGTATAACAAAAATTGCAATCAGAGTACAAAAACTTGTTTGAAAAATGCAAAAGCTAAACTTCAGCTGGAGGTAAGACGTTGCGCCAACAAATACTGGACAGACTTGTGTAACAGCATACAAGAGGCAAATGAAAAGGGAGATATGAAAACCGCCTTTAGTCAGATGAAAGTAGCTCTTGGGCCAATCATCACCAAAAGCGCCCCACTTAAGTCTGTAAATGGTGAACCCATCACAGATAAAAATGAACAACTGAATAGGTGGGTAGAGCATTACTCTCTGTTGTATTCAACTGAGAAAAATATTCCACCAGATTTTGAGGAACACCTCCAAAAACTGCCAATAATGGCCGAACTTGACGCTGAACCTTCCTTAGTCGAGCTTTCCAATGCAATCGACCACCTGTCTGCTGGAAAAGCCACTGGAAGTGACAACATTCCTGCAGAGGTATTAAAAGACCTAAAAGGCCCACTATTACCACACCTGTATAATCTGTTACTGCAGTGTTGGAAAGAAGGCGTGATATGAGAGACGCCAAAATTGTCACACTTTACAAGAACAAAGGAGACAAAGGCGACTGCAACAACTATCGAGGCATATCCCTCCTCAGCATTACTGGAAAGGCTTTTGCTCGCGTCATCCTCTGCCGCCTTCAACAACTGGCGGAAAAAGTCTTACCAGAAACACAATGTGGCTTTCGAAGCAAACGATCAACTATTGACATGATATTTGCATTTCGGCAAATCCAAGAAAAATGTAAAGAACAAAACAGGCCGCTTATAACATGCTTTGTGGACCTAACAAAGGCTTTCGACACCGTAAGCCGATCTGGCCTGTATGCAGTCCTTAAATCCATAGGCTGTCCACCAACATTGCTAAAACTTATTGCATCCTTCCACACTGACATGAGGGCATGTGTCAACTTTGAGGGCTGCACATCCAATTCATTTGCTGTAAACAGCGGTGTGAAGCAGGGATGTGTTCTTGCTCCTACCTTATTTGGTATATATTTTGCAGCCCTACTCAAGAATGCCTTTGGTCAATGTTCAGGTGGAGTACTTATTAACACCAGAGTGGACGGCTCCATTTTTAATGTTGCCAGACTAAAAGCAAAATCTCGTACAGAGCATTTTATGTTACAAGAGCTCCTCTTCGCAGATGATGCTGCAATCGTGGCCCACGATGAAACCACGCTCCAGGCTCTCATCAATAGCCTTGCCAAAGCCTGTGACAAATTCATGCTAAAGATCAGTGTCTCAAAAACTGTAGTTTTGACACAAGGCTTGAGAAACCCCAACCCAATCATGCTGAATGGCTCTCCTCTGGAGCAAGTGGGAAAATTCTGCTACCTAGGCTCAACCATCAGTGGTAGCACAGACATAACAACTGAAATAAATGCCAGAATAGGAAAGGCGGCCACAGCTTTTGGCAAACTCTCAAAAAGGGTGTGGAACAATAGCAAGCTGACCATCAAAACAAAGGTACTCGTGTACCAAACTTGCGTCCTAAGCACCCTGAGGTATGGCTCAGAGACATGGACCACCTACTCCAAACATGAAAGATCCCTCAACTCCTTCCACCTGCGCTGCCTACGCAAAATTCTCAAGATCAAGTGGCAAGACAGGATCTCAAATATCGAAGTTCTGAGCCGAGCCAACATTCCATCAACTCAGGCTCTCCTAGGCAAAAAAAGACTGCGGTGGCTTGGACATCTCCACCGTATGGAAAATGATCGCATCCCCAGACAAATTCTCTACGGGGAACTTGCTACTGGCAACCGACCCAGAGGTAGGCCACATCTGCGATTCAAAGACACTTGCAAGGTCACGATGAAAGCATTCAACATCGACCCCAATGAATGGGAGAACCTTGCAAATGATCGAAGCAGATGGAGACAAAAATTGCGCAGTGGCACGCTCGCAATAGACTTCAAGGCAAAAGAAACATACCTGACAAAACGACAGAGGCGGAATGAAAACACTCGCCAAAGTGAACCCAAAAGACTGACCTGCAATCACTGCCATCGCACTCTCGGGTCAAACATTGGTAGAATAAGCCACGAGAGAAGCTGTCAGTCAAAGTGAAAGTGAATATTCTAGCTGCTAAGACCGTCTGTAAAGACGCTAAAGGCCATATATGTATTTGAGTAGACTGTCCTTGGGAATTCAGGAAGTCTCTGCTGACGCCCTTTTCAGTGTCACGGCCAGGGTCAGGGGGCGTGGAAGGGCGAGAAGAGAATGGGGTTGGGGGTCGGGTTGGGGGTGGCAAGATATTAAGATAACACAGGAAATAAACTGAAGCAATAACACACTGTTGAGAGATTGTCCTCCCAATTCCATTGTTTTGTGGTTGTTATTTTTCTCTTTTTATCAGTAAAATGACTCACAGACAATGGGCACAATAACAACAGTTAAGAGGCCGTGTATATTATATTGTTATCCAGACAATGTCAACAGTGTTCATACCAAAAATAATGATGTAACAATTTCCATGCAACAGACCAATGTATTTGCTAACATTTGCCAATTACTCGTCCCTAAGCTTTGAGACGTTCAGGCAATTCATGTCATTTGACATTTTAAACTCTTACACCAAACGCCAGCCATTTTCCCCGTGATTGTTCAGTAGCTTGGGACATTGTTGGAGTCTGGAGAACACAAGAAGGGTTGGGCACTGACAGGTGGGTGGGGCATGGGACGGATAATGAGGCGGGAAAAGTACATAAAACCTTTGAACTTCTGTGTGTTTCGAATTTATGTATGAAAAGTTTGTCGTGTAGTGATGTTTCATAGTTTTCAGTTTTAGGGCCTGTTGGCACGACAATGGCCAGACTGTACCTTCCACGGTCTAATTTGGGCACCCTATTCATGTTTGGTATTCAGAGATTCATCTATTGATTGAAATTTCACCAATAGAATTAAACAGTTCAGAATCAACTTGATTGCACTGATAAAGTTCTCAAAAATTATTTTGTATGAGAAGGCTCTAAATTCCGCATGTTTTACACCGCTGTTACTCAATATGACAAGCTGTGCCCAGAAAACCTTTTTCGTTCTTTCGTTGTCTTTTTAAGTTAATCGAGGTGGAGGTTTGGTCCAACTCATTGGAGTGTCAGTTCCATTCGGGTCGAACTGACTGTAAGTAGTAGCCATTAAGTATAATCATCAGCTTGTGTGGCTCTCAAATCGTCACAAACACAAATACAAATGATGTGCTCTATGGCGGTGATCTAAGATTAGACTCAGGATTATGATAAGATCAATTCATCATGCTCCCACTCATTCACAATAACAAAACTGAATCTACTCTCGAGAAGGTTTGGCATCCGTAGTCGAATGATTTTAAAGTGTTTGATGGTTGGTATAATTCCATTAGCTCTGAGAGATATTCTGAGGCTGGCCTCTTCAAACATTTGAAAGTACAGAGATGCGTGTTGGCGGAGCGCGAGAAGGCCCCGGAAAGATATACTTATATTTTTTAATTTGTTGACTTAGACAGTCTCGCCTCGTGAAATGCATTGACAGAAAAAGCGCCCCAAACGGTGCCGATCAGCAGAGAGTCTCAGGATATTGTCTGTTGACCGACTGAAGATCTACGTCGACTGCCTCGTATTGGTTGTTCTCCATGGTTCCAGTGCAGTGTTCAATGTGCTTTGCTCTTCTAGTTTCGGCATGACACAAACAATTTGTGACTTAATTTCTTAACAATCAGAACAATGAAAACAAATAACAAACAAACAAACAGAACAATTTATCATGAAGGTGTTTATCAAGCTGGAGATGGCGTGTGGACTATCATGTCAGATATTGCTGCCGTACTAAGAGAACCAGAACAAACAACTTTTCTGTTTGTTTCATCAAGAAAAAAAAAATGAACACGCAGAGCATCGATTTAGAAAATGGCCGCTTGCTTGAAATTCGTGTCGTGGAATTTGTGTTGGGCCATTGTTATAAGGGAGATAATTACAGTGATCAGGGTTATTATCACAGTTTTGTTCGTTTGTTGGAAACAGCCTCTTCTTTTTCCCTCCTCTCCTATCTTCTGTCTTTCGGCACGTCCTCCTACTTGACCAAGGGTAATCGGCTCTGGAGCAAGGCAGATAATTACAGTAGTCCTCAGTTTGACTGACACACGTCAGTTTGTGCCAGCAAAATTTCCGGTAGGAGCCGCTTGTTGTTGTGAAGTGCCAGACAATAGCGGGAGACAATCGCAGGTGACGAATGATCACACTATCAGTTCTATTGTTTCCTCTTTGGTTTGCGCTCATTGATCGCTAGTTTTACAATATTGATAGTAACACTGGGCTTTCCCTATCGCGAACCGTGCAAGACAAAATGTGTGTGCCCACACTCTTACAGATGGTTGGTTTTGGTCAGCGATTCTGTGAACTTCCTGAATGAATTTTACTTTACACTTTGCATGTTATATATCGATGACAAACCTTCAAAAGGTATACTATTTTTACAGAACAGTCATTCACCAAAAATGAACTCCCTTCCTTTACATGTATATATTGCTTGCCTTAGATTAACCAAATTTTCCATGGGAAGGGCTTGCAAAAAGTAAATGCTCTGTGGAAAGTCAAAATATTGTTTAAAAAAAACAACCAGAAAATCTGTGGGGTCGCGTCAAGGCTTGAAGCTAAGTCAAAACGTGGCAAAAAGGACAGAAGATGATGATGCAAAGCCTGGCGTAAGAAATAGTAGAGAAACGATAGAATTTAACGCTTTACTTTTCCATTGCCGTTTATTGTATGGTTTCTGTATTTAGGTTTTGGGCGCGATAGGCCGGGGTACAATGTCGCATTTCAGGAAAGCCCGAGCTGATAAATGGCATTGTGTCACCAACAGCGTGGGGACTGCCACAGGGGTGATTGTCCTGGGCGCAAAATTCATAGGGGTGCAGAATTTCAAAAGAAAACATTAATTAGAAATTAGAAATGAAGAGTAGCGTCCCCCCCCCCCCCACACACACAGATAATCTCTGTTCGAACATTCTAGAGTTTTGCAACGTGAAGGGAGAAATTTAATAAACGCTGCCATGTGCTAAAAGTTCATGGGACCTGAAGGCGTCAATACTTCCCGTGTCCCGGCCGCTGGCAACCCACGCTACGCCACTGGTCAGCAGATGTCAACATTTGTGCAAGGCAGGAAAGAGAATAATTACCTTTCCATATGCATCAAAGCACTTTGGTTTAAGAAATGTGAAATTAAAAAAAAAAACACACACACACACATTTAAATTCCATTAACAACGACGTTTCCAAACGCATCTAGAACTGAGTGTGAGAAAAACAATGATTTTCTATTAATTTGCCCATATGGGGAATGGCATCGCATGTATAGACACAGAAAAATAACAATTTCAGATACATGTTTTATTATCGCTGTAATCGTTATTTTTAATCACGGAGTTTTTTGCCCGTCCGTCTAATTTAGACTCAGTGCAAGATTAAAAACATTCACCTAATTCCACCAGACGAAAGGACAAAAAAGAATATTGTTCCTTCCTATTGAATCCAGGAAACAGAACAATGTGATTTTACTTTTCTCTTCGCTCGAGGCTCTTTAAACCATGGTTTATTTTATACATAGACAGTTATTATTCCTAAACAGACCGACTTAAGCATAAATATGAAATAATTAGCCCCTTAATGTCCTGTAAGTTGTTGAAAATGGCTTTGCTTGTCTTACAATGTTTTAATAGCAGAAAATGAAAATCCATACCAGTAATAATCTTTATTACTTTTTATATGCGAAGGTTTTAATGCTAGTTTATTAGGACCATTATTTCTTCTAACAACAGAAAATTTCGGTCAATTTAAATTTTGAACGTTAATTAAATAACAGATTAATGTTATTTTTGGATTGTCATATCAGTTGAGGGTTGATGAAGTGGGCACTGTATTGACGTCACTGTAAACAACCCCCTTCACTACAGATTCGAATCTCAAGAAACGGGGATGTTGCTCGTGTCAAGAAATTGGCTTAAACCTGATAAGCAAATAGATTCCCCGGAACAGGCTCGAACATTGCGCTTTTCTATGTTTCAATTGTTCCATTATTTTCCAGAAGATTGTTTCAACCTGATCCTAAATCGATAAATCGATAACCTTTAACAGGGATAACGGTACATTGATAACTAAGCTAGTTTGATATTATTTTGACAACCGGGGGGGGGGGGGGGGGCTCATAAAAAGCCACAATGAGATTAAAAGTAATGGATTTTAAAACTGGCTTTAAGAAAAAAATCCTCGAAATGGAATTTCGTTTACCACACTAGCACCGGCTACACAATATATAATGTTATTATGACACTTGGCTTCAGTTTGCTAGACATGTCTGTCTTCTTTGTTTCAAGAAATGGTCACACGGGGACTTATCAGCCGTTAAGATACCCTGGAATAAGGATTTGAATTAAAGTAGAGTAGGCAGCAAAGCGATCAGGATTTGTTGAATACTTTAAAAAAAAAAAAAAAAACAAGAAAAAACTTCAAGACAAAAGGATAATTATCTGGCATGTTGATGGTTAATCAGTGAGTGGCTGATTTCTCCCATGTCTATTCGATGAACATGTAAAACTATATCAGTGCTGACGTATTTTCACCGATTTCTCAGCTACTTATTTTCCATGCCAATTGTCAGCGGCGTCTCTCGTCGCGGGGACAATAAATTTGCCAGCGTCTCCAGGTCTCCCAATGACCGTAAATACGTCCAGGCGGGTGATATAGAAGAATAATTGATCCGTTGATCTTGGCCTGTTCAGCCATTTCTGTCCTTGTATATCTTTTTTTTTTATATCGTTAGTAAGTGTGTTTGTGTTTGGACGTATGTGTGTGTGTGTGTGTGTGTGTGTGTGAACGTGCGCCCCCCCTCCCCCCACCCCACCCCCCATTCCAATTCAAACAGGCAATATTATGGACTCAGTTTCTGGTTCATGTCAGGCAACCAACGAGATTTGGCCAAAAAAACAACAACCAGAAATTACTTATCTTTTACCTGTCCTCTAGGGGGGGATTCGAACCTAAGATCTCATGTATCTTGGTGGTGTTTTTATCCACTACGTCCTCAGTAAGCAATACTTTTCTTTCTTTACTTTACTTTCGATAGGTGCAAAAGCCCAGAGCAGAATCTGATCTCCTCCTAAAATAAAGACCTACAGCCAATTTACTTTCCCGATCTGGCGACCGTCGGAACGTGTCAAATAAATTGTAATTCTTAATGAGTCTTGTACGTCACACAGAGGAGAATGCTATAACGACCTCTGAAAATTTTGACTTTAGTCATTAAATTTTGAGAACAGAGACCTTGGAACTCATGTCGCGATGTGGGTTAGATGGGGATAATTCGACTGACACTCTTTCGAGGTCCGCTCCCACAATCGACGGACACACAAAAAAAATACTTGCACTCTAAAAACTAAATAAATCAATTGCTTTGATTTTTAGCAGAACTGTAGGGCAGTTTAATTACAGGAATTAATGTAACAAATATAATTATAAATATAAATATCAATTCAAAGGCAACTGAATCTACTAATGAAACTACAGCTTTCTATAAAGACTAACTTATTCACTCTAACTACTTGCAGGTCATATGAGTTATATGCCAAATAGAATCCGCGCACGTGGCGACGGATATAACAGTTTAAATTCTATTAATTCAATGAGACATGTTATGATATGGACATTTCCTCTAGACACGCCATGGAGAATGCTTGCACAACCATGCGTTGTCTGGCGGTAGCTCTGAAACTGTCTTCAAAAGTAAGTAGAACGGTTCACTTTCATCATTACAAATTAGTATGGACTCTCACCATGCGGCCCTCACTGGGAGTGAGAGCGCTGGATGTAAACGCTGTGGGTTTATATCAAACCAAGTAGCTTAGGCTCTGGAGCTTTAACTCATGGCGCTCCTCACAATATGGACTGCTCAACTGCGTCTCTTATGTCTCTCATCTGGCTGAGGACTATCGCCGTCCACCTCGTAAATGGATTGTCTACATGTGGCCTCTATCTAAGCTCTGCACGGGTTTAAATACTAAAGCTATGTCTCGACCTTCCGTCCAGATTCATACATTTGATTGGTGCAACCACCTCTAGCTCAGCTGCCGAACCGAGTTATTTTAAGTAACAGCCCTATGCAACGACCTTGGGTCGACATCAAAGGTCGAATCACTCAAGACAATAAAATGTAATTTTATAGCAATAAATTCTTAACATGTTCAAAACCCCGAGCTTTTACTCTGGATCACGGATTTTCTGTACGTCAACAGACGTCTCAATAACATTTAATTCCTACTCACCCCTTCCCTCTCTACTAAACCTAGTTCAAAACACGAGATATAAAAAGTGCTCAGTCATGCACACCTACGCTGTCCGTCTATCCTTCCCCACACCTTCTGTCTATCTATTAGGAAAAAAACTGTTCAAAACAAATTGTTTACGAGACCAAGTTATGCTGGCTCGCACAATAATTACGTTTGTAAAAATTACTCACTGCTCTCTCACAAAAATTTACTCAGTGGAAACATTTATGAATCAAATCTGTTCTTGACAACTCAGTCACGCCCATAATTACTGAAACGCTCTCTTAATGACCCAGTCTGACAGTAATGTTCAAGAAAAGTACGTTATGTGTGGAGAATTCTGATCCAAAAGCACAGCAGCCATTTTGCTACTCACGATCATGTAAAAGGCACATTTTCAGGCGAAAACATTCAATACCAAACGTTGTTGTTGTTGTTGTTGTTGTTGTTGTTGTTGTTGTTGTTGTTTTTCGTTAAAGTTCTCTCTTTTTTTTTTTTGGCATACTAACATAAACATTTTCTCTTCTTTCTCTCTCTATTTATCTATCATTGTCTCCCTCTCACAGACTCTCTCCCATTCTGCCCCCTCTCTCTAGCATTCTTTCTTTCTCTCTCTCTCTCTCTCTCTCTCTCTCTTTCTGTCTCTCTTTGTTTCTCTCTCTCTCTGTCTCTATCTATCATTGTCTCTCTCTCACAGACTCTCTCCCTTTCTGCCCCCTCTCTCTAGCATTCTTTCTTTCTCTCTCTCTCTCTCTCTCTCTCTGTCTCTCTTTGTTTCTCTCTCTCTGTGTCTCTATCTATCATTGTCTCTCTCTCATAGACTCTCTCCCTTTTCGCCCTCTCTCTCGCGTTCTTTCTCACACCCTCTCATTCTCTCTCTCTCTCTTTCTCTCATGTGCAGTCTCAACTAAGAATATGTCCATATTTGACACACAACGCAAGAGATTTTCGCTTGTGTTACTTATTATCATTTTTCTTCGTTTCGCTCACCCCCCCCCCTTTCCCCTTTCACCACTTCCTGCTTTCCCCAAAACATACGACCCCCCCCCCCCCAACACCCCCCCCTCCCTCCCGGTGAAAACTCACCGACCCCAGTACTCGTTTCAAGGTAGGATAGCTGCACCAAGGTGCCCTGCGGAATACCACCTCCCACGCTTTGGATCTCATAAAATATTGTTCAAAGGTTGCATGAAACTCGTTTAAACACACACAAGCGATCGATTCAAAAGGCAACTAGAATCTAGCTTAGATTAGGTGACACTTAACAAAATTAGTTTTAAATTTGTTCAAGATGTCACTCACCTTTCTTAGGGTAGCCACACAAAGGCCACCGAATTCGGTCACCGAGCCACTAGGCGCTTTAGGTGAGAAGAATTGCACTATATAAACGGACCGAATCTAGGTGGGCTCTATGTGCAGTTGTTGAAATTATATAGTACAATTCTTCTCACCTAAAGCGCCTAGAGGCTCGGTGACCGAATTCGCTGGCCTTTGTGTGGCTGCCCTAATGCTGATAAAAAAAAATAAGAATAAAAACTTTGGAGGGAAAGGGAAGGGCAACATTTCACACCAACGAAGTTGTTCCGCCACATTTTTTTGTTTCTTAACAATATAATAAGATTCTTACAAATGCATCGCACGCACCCCTTATCTGTTCTTTTGGCAAAAGTTATTTTCATTTCTGCAGTATTTTTCTCACCAAACTATACTTACCTGCACACGCCGGTTAGTTTATGGCGTTAATGACCAGTACTGACCAACCATGTGTGATCAACATGTGCCGGACAATGAATGGACAGATGCCAATTCCATGAGTAAAGCACCGTCTCCCAGACTGTCAGTTGCCATGTGGACAAATCTGAAATGTTCATGCGAATTGTCTCCCCATACATTGTAGATCATTGGTTCTCAACTTCTTTCAGGCGATCTCTCCCTTAGGCTCCAAATTTTTTTTTTGTATCGACACCCATCCTTCTGTTTCCTCCTTTCTCCTCCCCTCACACCCCCACCCCCTCCATCCAAATCCTTACTCAAACCCGACAGACATATTTCACAAGAAGACACACTACATACAATTTATGATTTTATGTTTTCAAAGCCGTGCTAATGTCAATAACCGTGTTAATTGAATATTCATTATAAAGTAGAAAGCATTCTTTATCAAATGCACGATAAAGAAAATACGCATTTCTATTCATAGAGTCCATCTTTGAATGCTGTTGAACAAGTCAGTGGCTGCTCCCTTGTATTACTATTTTAACCCCCACCCCCCCCCCCTCTATTCGTGACTGTTTTCTCCCCATTTCCCCCCCTCGTTGCTATTTTCTTCGTTTTCGTCCCCCCCCCCCCCCTCACCTCCGGAAACGAAAATCGCCCCTCACAGGTGATATCGTCCACAGTGAAAACCACTGTTGTGAATAGTATGTCTCATGAATATTGATAAAGAGATCAGGACTATGTCAAGTGATTAGAGATTACCATTGATATGGGTGACTCTATCTTTCGTACATGTGAATCTCAATGTTGGCTTTGAGGGTAGAGGAAACGTGCATGGGAATGGGCGAGAAAGAGAGAGAGGGGGTTGGGGGTAGGGTCAGAGAGAAGAGTGCGAGAGAAAGAGAGAGAGGGGGGGGGGGTGTAGAGAGAGAGGGAGAGAGACGGAGAAACACAATGGCAGAGAGAAAGGCGGAAAGACGGAGAAAGAGAGAATGAGAGAAAGAGAGAAGAGAGACAGAGACACAAAAAAGGGAGAGTCAGACAGAGAGGGAGGAAGAGATCGACTATGATACAGAGAGAGAAAGAGAGTGAGAGAGAGAAAGAGTGAGAGAGAGAGAGAAAGAGAGTGAGAGAGAGAAAGAATGAGAGAGAGAGAGAGAGAGAGAAAGAGAGTGAGAGAGAGAGAGAGAGTGAGAGAGAGAGAGAGAGTGAGAGAGAGAGAGTGAGAGAGAGAGAGTGAGAGAGAGAGAGAGAGAGTGAGAGAGAGTGAGAGAGAGAAAGAGAGTGAGAGAGAGAGAGAGAGTGAGAGAGAGAGACAGAGCGAGATTGAGAGAGAGAGAGAGAGAGTGAGAGAGAGAGAGTGAGAGAGAGAGAGAGAGAGAGAGAGAGGGAGAGAGAGAAAGAGAAAGAAGACTAGGGTGACAGAGAGATATGGTGAGACTGCGAGAGGAAGAGAGAGAGAGAGAGAGACTGAGTTAGAGAGAGAGAGAGTGAGAGAGAGAGAGAGAGAAACACAATGACAGAGAAAAAGTATCCCAATGTCTTCGAGTGTAAAAAAAGCAACAAAAAAACCTATCTTTTATTCCTTAATTTCTTTATTCGTTCTACAGGAGGAGATAAAAATAGACATAAGTATGCCATTAAACAGTGTGAAATTAAAGGGGTTAGTTCTATACCATACCAGATTTCACCTGTACTCCAAAACGTACTGTATAAAAAAAAAAAAGCTGCGTCATCACTCACTGCTTAATAGTTTCAGAGAGCAAATATTATGTAGAGAGAGGGAAGTCACTATTGGTCAATTTGCAATGCAGGACACGGGAGGCCCCAAGAAACTGCTGTTAGCGTGGAACGAAAAGTAGGTCATGACGGTAAACAAAGTCCGTTTGTATGTTTCCATTGGGAGGAAGGGCTTCCCGGCGGCGCTAAATGGTTTCAGTTTACCTAAAAGATGAAGAAACCCAAGTAAGTAGATCGGTACACTCGCTTTGAAAATGCAGACAGTCCTTCCAATGTTTGTTACCGTTGTGACCTAGTTTCGTGATTTGGCAACTGTGATATCTCTCTGTACACACGTACTCTCTGGCAGTTTTTTTGCATTGTGGATATTGGGCTTTCTGAGATTAAGCATAACGTGGAACGCCTGTTCTTGATTTGGTCAAGAACAGTTCCGTAGGCTTCCTTTAGTTGTATGCATTGAATATTTGCATGAGTTCTGCATTTCTAAGGTGGTTTGGCCAAAGCTACCTAAGCAGGGGTGCAGAGGGTTCAAATGTCATCTGACATCTTGTCAAGAACTCTGCAAATTCTCTGCCAGTAAAGTAATATGCAGCAATATCTGGTATAGTCAAATCAGCAGTTGCTAATTCCGTTAATTGTATGAACAACTTGACACGACCGCTACACGCTGAGATAATTAGAAGTTTCATGAAATCCAGATTTTAAAAAAATACAAGAGGTGGAAAGACCCAAAATATTCCCTGGATACAAAACAGGAATTATCGACCGATGGAACTGTTGAACTTTAGCGCCTTGTCAGCGATGGCCGACGCCATATAGGAAACTGATTCATTATATAGGAAATAACATTATTACAATTGGCAAATGCTTTCATCTCTAACTACCAATTATGGCAGGGAATCCAAATCATAGAAAGGACAAAGGTCAAGAGAAAACAACAACAACAACAATATTAAAACTGATAATGACACAACAAACAACAATCATAATAATAAAGGCAATCATAAACAGAAAAAAAAGTAGGAAAATGGTAAAGCAAACAAATTAATAGACGACACAAAAACCAAATTTCCGTGCGCTGGGGCTAAACATCTTGTAGGCTGTGAAATGTTCATTTTGTAGTTTACGGAAAGTGCAAAAATTAACTACAAACGGGGAGAATTTTGTCGCTTCAGTACAAGATTTGATCACAATTAATTTCACAAAGAAGAAGATAACCACTTTTCGTTCTGAACCGACAATTTCTTATTGTTCGTTGTTCCCGTGACCTTATAGTGTTCTATTTGCAACATCCGAACTCATTTGAGTACAAATCATTACCTTGAAACAAACAATTGAGTTACATCCTTATCGTTAGGTTTATTTTCCTCTCATCGACCATCACACACGCATAAACAAATTAACATAGCTGTATCCGATCTGTTTTGTTCCGTGTACCTCTGGCAACTTATCACAGGTAAATTTACCCCCATCCTGCACTGTTCAGTAATTTGGTTAATAGACTTCTACAATTTGATCAAGCAACCGTTAAAGGGAAATGTTGTTGTTTTTTTCAAGTTAACTGCTTTTAACATTATTTTTTTAAAGTTCAAATAACAATACCCATTATTACAGCACATTAGAATATTTTGAATTGTACAAAAATTAATGGGCCTGTGTCAATTGTTCCTCTAAACTTCAGCATGGCGTCATCACTTCCTGCAATGTGTTCACTATTGAACACTCTGACACTTCGCGTATTATTGACAATCATGGTCTCAGCTGCAGACTGACGGGATATGTTGGACATAACCACGGAAAGGGAGTGCAGTATGACGTTTCTAAAGATAAACAAACAAACAGCAACAGAACAACCCGTGCGCCGCCGGGTATCTCAACTTGTGATTTATGAAAATTAGAGATGTGCTCATGTGATGATCACATCATAGGGTAATAAATAACAATACACGTCATTTATTTTCTCTTATGTATTAGAAATTTTCTGCATTCTCTATTAATTTGCTCTGCACTCTGACAATATCTTAATCGCCACTAAACAAGATAATGTATTTTCAATTAAAATTCTAATGGAGTTTTAAAGCATCGTTTTCTTGAGTAATAACAGCATTCCGGCTGTTTTCCATGTAAACCATTTAGATTTTAATTGTCTGTTCCTTATTGGGGAACAGATGTAAAAAAAATAACAAGATTTCTGGCAGAAGGATGGAGTATGACGCAGAGCACGTGAGCACCATTTGGAAGAAACTCCCGTCTGGATGAGCAATTGCCCAGATGAGATCATTAAAATAAGCCTGACGATGATCAGAATTTCAAGATGCCGAGATCTTGTCTTCTAATATGTCCATAAAGCTTATAAAAATTGACTGTTGATCAGTAGAAAAGGATGACATAATGGGAATAGGAATGTTTTGTTTTCATACTTATCATCACGACGTGGTTAATTTTAAACTTAGGTGAATGTTCACCAATAAGCTAAACTTGTTTTTTATCATCTGGTCAAAACAATCTTATTTGCGAAGTATTATTTAGGGAGATTTTAACTACTCATCCAAGCAAACAACTAAGTCATATGTCCTATAAACCAGACAGATAACATTCATCCATTTACCAATAACACAGCGAAAATGAACCATCGGTCATCATAAATTATCATGAAATAACAGAAGCAAAACAACAAAGAAATAGTACGTCAAGATACCAGCATAACAAACGTCAGCCAATCTTTGTACCCATTTCACTGTCTAAGTTCTGACTCCCCAAGACTATCACGTAGTTGACCGTAGCCAAACAAAGCAACAAATGAGAACTTCCTGATCCCTAGCTAAACATTTTTGTAAGATCTTGACAAGTCTCGACTACGGGGCTGAACAGTAAAACTCTAAGGTTAGTTTACCTTTGAAGTAGAACGAAACTCGAAACTTGAAACAATGAGACTATAAAAAGCAAAGACTGTCACAAATCCCAGACTGGGAGATGTAATAAGTTATGACAGGACAACAATCACGAACAAACAAGTTAACACTTAACAGAACAATCCATCAGACTCACACATTTATTAAACATAATTATACATATAATAGCGCAATTACATATATTATATTATTGAATGACTGCCGTACAACGGCCTTATTCTCACACACACGCTCCCTCGGATCCACAATCCGGTAGTTACTCCTAAAGGCACTTCGGCCTCAGCCTCTCCCCTCAGGGTCTTAATAGTACATTAATAAGTTACTGGCACCCCAGTCTCTCAATATCCCCTTCCTACTGTCATACACCTTAACACTCCCCTAGCACCTCCGCAGGGCAATAACACATTATTATTTCCATAGCCATCAACATGGCAACAACATAGTATCAGTTCACTAGCCTATCAACATGGCAACAACATAGTATCAGTTCACTAGCCTATCAACATGGCAACAATATAGTCTCTCATTCACTCTCATATCTACGTCCCTGTCCGTGGCCTGACTGCCACGACTTTATGTGCCTCTACTGTCCTGCACTGACAGCCTCACTTCTGGCCTATGTGTGGCCTCCGGCCCTATGCTGGCCTATCCCCTGTGCTCATCGAGGTGGCTCTGCGGCCCGTCCCCGACACCTACAAGAATAACATTACATTGGTATAATACCCTACCATTTCTATTCACTCCACCTCTCCTTACAATCCATGAAGCGTACACACACTAGTTCACCTTTCACTCACCACACATCTTACGGTAACACACCTCCATCGGAGTACACACTACTCACTCGCGCTACAAATCCATGCACTCACTTTCGTCTATCGCTCATGGCGCACATTGCTATATCCAATATCAAGGACTTCCACATTCCTCACATATACTTATTCACATCATGGTAATACACGAATATAATATAATACATCAATCATATTAATCAATCGACATTCTACATACCAGTCATAACTGGAAAGACTCTCACTAGTCTTCTCGACTGCTTCCCCTTTATGTCCGCCCGATGGGCTTTTATTCACACGTCCGATCCCTAGGACCTTCTAACTTGCAGTGATAGTTATACAGCGCTTTCGCCTCCTTCAGACCCCGCCCCACTACTACTCACAACAGCACGCTTAACTTGCTGTCTACTGTGAGTCCTTACTCTACACCCGCTCTGTAGCAATCCCCTTAATTGCACTCACTCCACTCGTGACATCATCCCCCACCCCAAAAAAATTAATGCAATTAATTTCAAATCGCATCAAGATGACTGTCAACGAGTGAGCGCGAGCAATACCTACACTAGAAAAATGACCTAGCAGTTCCCCTAGTATATAAAATACCGAAATCAGGGGAAAATATGGGGATCAATATGGTCTGAAATATGCATATATGTGTCACCTCATGAATAGCTAACTAAACACAATATCTAATACAGAATCAAAAACCATTCAACCTATCAACCATTCTTCATATCATATATTTTATAATGTCAATATTTTAAAGTCGACTCATTCACACAGATCCTGTCAATGTTCCTGTCCTCCGATGTATAAGCTCCTGAAATCTTCCCCTAGGCTCGACTAAGGTAGTCGGCGATATGATTGCTGGTTCCTGGAATTGGTTGAATAACGAAGGTGTACGGCTGTAAAGCCAATGCCCATCTAGACAAGCGTGGGCTGGACGAACGATTCTTCGACAAAAATGTCAGTGGCTTGTGGTCCGTCTGGATACAAAATTCTCGTCCCCAACAAACCCCGGATAAACCCTAAGACCACCTCCTGTATGACATGAATTTATAACGGGGATCTTTCTCCCACAAGGTAAAACACCGGAAGATAATAACTTCTCACAACTGGGACACTTAGAATACTGTCCGCCTCCGTTGTCCGATGTAACGCACGCAGCCGCATGATGAAATTTATTTGGGGAACATGGACTGGAGCCACTGTCCGCGTTCGCCGCTATCCTACCTGCAGGGCAGTTCACGCTGATGTGATCTGCTCTTCCGCAGTTCCAACACTTCGCGGCCCTACACTCGCGCGAAAAGTGACCCACGCGTCCGCAAGTCCAACACTCCGCTCCCTGTGCTGCTCTAGGCCTGGGTCCCCGTGACCCATCGCGACCGGAACTAAAGTCCCTATGCCGTCGGTCATCGGCAAAGGTCACAACTCGCCCCCGGCCATTACCGCGACCTAGCCCTCCTGCTCGGTCAAACTTACCGGATCCATACGCCGGTGATTGGTGATAGCCCCTATGCTGCCCCTGGCCTTGCCCGCTATAGGCACCACGCTGACGCGACCTGTCCCCAAGTCCTGCCGGCGACCCCTCGACAACGGCGACGTACCCAGCATCTTGGACGTACGCCCTGGCGACTGGTTTGGACGGATGCGCCGTACGGTATGCCTCCGCCAACTTAGACGCCTCCTGCACCGTCGCGGGTTCGTTCTCTTTCAGGAAAGCCACCAGATCTTTGTGGCACGACGCGTACAGCTGGTCACGGATCATTAAGTCTTTCAGTTTAGCGAAATCCGTGCCCACATGCGCCAGGTCTACCCAGTTCGCGAAATACTCCGTTAGTCTCGCGACGAAGGCAGCAAAGTCCTCCCTGGTGTCTGCACGTGCTCGCCTAAACTGCTCCCGGAAATATTCCTCGGTACGCGCAAATCGGCGAAGCAGCAAAGCCTTCAGCTTATCGTAGTCTTGCACGTCTTCGCGCTGTAGCTCTTTAAAGTAGGTTAACGCTCGCCCCTGCAATAGCGATGCCAGGTACGTGGCCCATAATTCCTTATTTTCCCCCCATTGCAATTGTGCGTTCAGCTCGAACCTGTAAAGGAAGGCGTCTATGTCGTCCTTCCGGTCGTCGAACGTAGGGAGCTTAATCCTAACGCCACCTTTATTGTGTACCTGCCGCTCAACTGTTTCTGTTGGCGCATTCTTTTTGATTTCCAACTCGGCGATCTTTACTTGCGCCTCTATCTCCTTTAACTTTAATTCCCTCTCCTGAGCCTGTTTCTCCTGTTGCTGATGCAACTCCTTTAACTTAAACTCCCTTTCCTGTTGCTGAGCCTCTAACTCCTTCAACTTAAACTCTCTTTCCTCTTCCTTATCCTTAGCCTCTCTCTCCTGTTGCTGAGCCTTAGCCTCTCTTTCCTCTTCTCTCTGTCGCTCTTGAGCCTCTTTTTCTCGCTCTCTATCCTTAGCACGCTCATCGCGCAAATCCGCCTGCTGTTCTTTAATCCAGCCGCGTAGCTCCTCTCCCTCCAGGCCAAGTTCCTTACCCAACTTCATTAGTTGTTGGAGTTCCGCCATTTCACAGATTTATGGTTATGGTATGTATTTAAAAAAACGGCTAACCTGTCGGTATGATAACTAACGACACGACCAGAGACCTGAGATCACACCAGATATAACAATACCCAATTCAGAATACAATTCAGAAATTTACCTTTACAGCAAAACTAATTCTACATCTACAAAATGCATGCACTATTAATTATAAAAGAAAATAGAAACGACAAGAATGAAGAAATACAGTAGAAGGACCACAAGTACGTCAAGGACAACGAACCAGACTAGGACAAAGCTTCTACAAAAAAAACTATAATGGAAAAAAAAATGCAACCTACTACGCCGATTACACAACAAGGTACGAACAAGAACAGAGTCTGAAAAAAAAGAACGTATCTATAGATAGGTAGAAAGAGGGACAAGAGAATACGTCTTCCTGCGGAACAGAGAAGATATCGACGCTACAACTAAACAATATTACAGGTCCCTACAGAACTGGTCACTGTGATGAACGAAGTTCCAAAGTTTACCACACCTTTTTAAAAGGATAAACTAAGTTCAACACAGCAAACCCGCGCCACCGCCCGTATAACCTATAACGACAACAAAAACAGCAAAAACAGGGAAAAAGACAGATTAAAGGAACAGCCCACAATCCAGGGCACAAAAATTTTGACTTTTACTTAACTTTCAAAATTTTGAGTAAAACTCCTCCCTTTAATCGGAGCTCTGGCTGCTCGTCTCCTCAGGCTGCGCGCACACACTCTGGAAAGTTTAAATACAAATTAATACCTACTCATAGCAATACATGCATCAATATACATTCATTATTATACATAAATCCTATCATGAAATGTCCATTCATCCAACGAACAAGACAGCACAATTACCTACTAACTAACTACAACTAAATATTACGAAAATGGACGAGTCACAATGGACGAGCCCCCAATGTCACAAATCCCAGACTGGGAGATGTAATAAGTTATGACAGGACAACAATCACGAACAAACAAGTTAACACTTAACAGAACAATCCATCAGACTCACACATTTATTAAACATAATTATACATATAATAGCGCAATTACATATATTATATTATTGAATGACTGCCGTACAACGGCCTTATTCTCACACACACGCTCCCTCGGATCCACAATCCGGTAGTTACTCCTAAAGGCACTTCGGCCTCAGCCTCTCCCCTCAGGGTCTTAATAGTACATTAATAAGTTACTGGCACCCCAGTCTCTCAATATCCCCTTCCTACTGTCATACACCTTAACACTCCCCTAGCACCTCCGCAGGGCAATAACACATTATTATTTCCATAGCCATCAACATGGCAACAACATAGTATCAGTTCACTAGCCTATCAACATGGCAACAACATAGTATCAGTTCACTAGCCTATCAACATGGCAACAATATAGTCTCTCATTCACTCTCATATCTACGTCCCTGTCCGTGGCCTGACTGCCACGACTTTATGTGCCTCTACTGTCCTGCACTGACAGCCTCACTTCTGGCCTATGTGTGGCCTCCGGCCCTATGCTGGCCTATCCCCTGTGCTCATCGAGGTGGCTCTGCGGCCCGTCCCCGACACCTACAAGAATAACATTACATTGGTATAATACCCTACCATTTCTATTCACTCCACCTCTCCTTACAATCCATGAAGCGTACACACACTAGTTCACCTTTCACTCACCACACATCTTACGGTAACACACCTCCATCGGAGTACACACTACTCACTCGCGCTACAAATCCATGCACTCACTTTCGTCTATCGCTCATGGCGCACATTGCTATATCCAATATCAAGGACTTCCACATTCCTCACATATACTTATTCACATCATGGTAATACACGAATATAATATAATACATCAATCATATTAATCAATCGACATTCTACATACCAGTCATAACTGGAAAGACTCTCACTAGTCTTCTCGACTGCTTCCCCTTTATGTCCGCCCGATGGGCTTTTATTCACACGTCCGATCCCTAGGACCTTCTAACTTGCAGTGATAGTTATACAGCGCTTTCGCCTCCTTCAGACCCCGCCCCACTACTACTCACAACAGCACGCTTAACTTGCTCTCTACTGTGAGTCCTTACTCTACACCCGCTCTGTAGCAATCCCCTTAATTGCACTCACTCCACTCGTGACAAAGACTTTAAATGCAGAATATGAAAATGCGATTTACATTCAGTCCTTTACACAGCTGGGGCTGTTTGGCCTAGGTAGACAAATTACTCATAGAAAAATGTTTGTTCCCAATGTGCCGCTACTTTCTGAAATTGTTGTTGTCTCTGACAAAAGGATTACTGTGGCCAACTAGATAAAAGCAATTCTAACCCTAACCCTGGTCGTAGCCCCGACCATAAAACATTCACAAATACATTTTTAAAAAGTGCACAGAGAACTGCACAAAAAAATCCATTGTGGCCACATGGAGCCAATAGTCATCCTGGAAATGTTTGTGACATGGAATGGTATATTTATTCAATAATTGTACCTCAGTTTTCACATAACATTTTAAGTCGACCTTAACTTTGTTGGAGGTCCTTGTCCCTGCTGGGTTTGGCTCGAAATGTTCCAAGCGGCGACATGAACTTTGAGGATTGGCGTACGGCGGGGTGCCTGGGGAATTCACACTGTTTTACCAATGGCATTTTATTTCAGAATGAGTGGTCGTTCTTAGGGTACAGAGCCAAGCAGTACTTTGAAACGTGAAGTCTTCGTAAAGTAAGGAGAGAATGGAAAGAATAAAGATGTCCAGAGAGAGAGAGGGAGAGATATTTCTAGAACTGAACCATTAAGAGGTGGTAATATGGAAGAGTGAGGTAAAATATTACTGACGTGTCGCATTAAGAGAATGCATCTTTATGACAGAGACAGAGAGAACGTAGCAGGAGGTGGGGTTAGGGATGGGAAACAGAAAGTCGGATAGACAGAACACAGTAAAGTAGGGAAAAGTCAAACAAACATTCAATGTCTTCCTCAATATCTGATGTCCCGACTCCATACAACTTGTCGCCCCAGTAAGGCTTTTTTGGGGGGGGGGGGGGGGATCATACTAATCCCGGAACGGCACAGTCAATTGCTGGCAGACAAGAAGTCCGGGAAGAGCCTATCATACAATGGTCAGACACAGTCAGATTCGGCCACAATTTCTTGGGTGTACATTTTGTTGGCAGCAACTGGCTGTGAAGTTCCCAGTATAGTAAGATACCCGCCCCCCCCCCCGCCACACACACACACACACACACGCGCGCCCTTATACTTATGTCCACGTTTTACACAAAACTGTGACCAGGTTATATGATGAAATGACAAAGATTGAGTGTATTCAATCATTATTGTGACAAAATGTGAAAGCATTTTTACTTCTACTTTAGTAGATTTTAATGTGTTAAACAGTTGTGTTGATACTTTGTAACCTTAATTGCTTAACTGGCGATTTTCGGAAAGCACGTGGATGTGGAGATGGAATAAGGCAGTGGGGGGGGGGGGGGGTACGAAATATAACAACAATTATGTTTTCAAATACTATCAATAAAACCATACTGCGCTGCGCTTTTGCCTCCCTATGTTTCTGTTTCGTACACAGGGAAAGCTTATCGCCAAGAAATCAGCATAACTGGCATGGTTAGATAATCCCAGTGAGCAGGAAACTGCCTTGTTGCGACCTAATGATTATGTTAATGAGAATCGCGAGCACTGTTTCTATCATCGAAGTCTCTCCAACTCTCGTGAGTTCTGATAGGATAAAAAAGGGAATGGGATGAACATGTTAGCTTGCTCCCGCTCTCCACCAAATCCTGACTCAAATTGTCATGTTTCTTTCCTATTTGTGAATGTTTTGTTTTCACTTGAGGTAAAGGCTGAAACGGTTCACCCTTGTTTATACAAATGAAATTTCATGCAAATGTCAAGAATCCATTAGTTGGCGGATTCCAGAGGAATTTTTCACCCAAAATGTGTCATGCTCAATGATAAATGGGCCTGGTCGAGACAGTTCTATCATTTAATATAATTAATATGCCCACTCTGTTGTTATCCTTCGGGCAACTGATGATTTGCTACTCATTTGTGATTCTGAAACTATTTCATGAAAGAAAACAGTGTTTCTAAAAGCCTGTTCCCACGAAGAGTTTGTTCAAGGCTTTTTCTGCACGTCTTTTACACTCAACAACACGAGTGTTTTCTAAAAAAAAAGTCCTCCCTCTATTTTTATTGTAGGTTTTTGCCATGTATTGATGAGATAATAAATCATACTTTTCGCAAAAACACACTCGTCAAAAACAGCAGAAAAAATACTTTTCGCACGAACAGTGTACGTGCCAAACACTGCTTAATTAACATAATTTAGCTCGCGGCTACTTTCTTCTGTTGCAAGTTGTGGGAATCAGTTGGCATGTTTTGTCTTGGTCATCAAAAGTGAGATGTAGACCTCACTGTATTATCCCACCACTTTGGATAAAAGCAGTTTAAAAATGAGTCAAAGCACCGCAAATTCTAGAACACTGTGTACAAACCTATTTTTAAAAAATACTTTATATTATCAGGGAGTAAATTATTTTACCAAAACATGATACTCAAAGTGATGTTCTTTACTGTGGTAGGTTTGTAAAATGTATTGTATTTTCAATGTGTAAAGCAAAGCAAGGACTGGTCTATGATTATAAGGCTCATTTTCAGTGTGAGTTTATGGATTTGGAAACCACTCTTCCTCCCTCACTTTCGCCTCAACCTTTCAAACCTCTCTCCCACTCTCTCTCTTTCTCTGTCTGTCTCTCTCTCTCTCTTTTTTTTTGTGTTGTTTTGTTGTTGGCCTTATTTTTTTATTCCATCACTTAAAATTTTAATCATGTTATTATTATTATTATCATGGTATTTTTACTATTACTTTTAATGATCACCATTATTTATAATGGATTATCACCATATTATTGTATTTATTATTATTCAATCTTATTACTTCTTGCAATTGCCTGTGTAATATTTAGTAACATTCGGTAAAATATCCTGTTTTTTATTTTTTCAGTATAAATCCCTTCTCTTCCCCACCCCCTAATATGACACTCTCTCTCTCTCTCTCTCTCTCTCTCTCTATCTCAAATTCCCTACCCGTTTCCTCTCCCTCAACCGCCCAAAATTCACGGTATTTTCTCCACCAGACTCTCTTCAATTTCTTGTTGTCTCTGGGAAACAGAACATATTCCTCCGTTCCTGTTCTCCAGCTTGCGGTTTTATATAACACCATTTGGCCAAATTTGCATTTTCTGATAGCTCTTCCACTTCCGTGAAGAATACCCTTTTTTTGTACAGAGGTCGTTCCTAATTTCTCTGATCCTGCATGGCAGATCTGTCCTTTCGCTTCCTACAACAACCTCTATCATCCGTCATGTCTTTCCTCATCTTCCTCCTGTTCTCTGTCATCTTTCTCTTTATTCAGTTTTCCTTTTCCCGTCTTCTCTTACACTCCTTTCTTTCGGCAAAACCTGCTTCTGCCTGGCCTTGTATGTTAGTCTCTATTTCTCTCTACTGTTGCATTGTCCCATGTCAAGACTTAGTATCCAGTACAAAATCTTCCTCTCATAGTTATTGTTCCTCTATGTTGATGTGAAACAGCTCCCACATGTTTCTTCACTCTTTCTATCTTTTTGCCCAAACAGAGTATGTTGGTGTCTCCTACCTGTGTGGTTGGAAGGCGGTTCTGGTAGAGTCTTCCTCTGTCCCATTTTTCTGCTATATTCTTTCTATCGTCTTCCTTTTTCCTAGCACTTATGACCATTATCATGTCGACCTGCTGGCTCCAAACTCAAACTCAAACTCAAACTCAAACTATTCTTTTCTCTTTCCTCTATTTGCGGTCAAATTGTCCAACTGTCAGCTCCCATCTCCTTCCTTTTATTTTTTAACTTCGACATCGAGTCAACTAGAGAGATGGACCAGAGAGATGGACACAGGTTTACACTGGGTATATTATAATGCTCTACGTGCAGTTTTATAAAAGAAAAAAAAGTCATTGAAAGTTAGGAAAATAAGACTACAAGAGCTTGCCTGAGAATGAGAAGGAAACTTTTAACTATGAGTGTTTCTGTCTTTGATTGCCTTACACTGTGTGCGGGGTATAGCTACACCCAGCAGTGTATGAGTGGAAATGTGTGAAAGTAGAGAACCCATGCTCGACCAATGGTGTATATAGTAACCGTGTGGGTTTACTCTATACCCCCCCACCCTTCCTCTCTCACTCTCTCTCTCCTCTCTCTCTCTCTCTCCCTCTCTCTCTCTCTCTTGTATTTCCTTCCAAATTATGTTTGAAAACCGAAAGAAGGCAACAATTTCATTCTGGCGAAGGGGAGAGGAGGTATATTCCCTTGTGACCATTTCTGGTTCTTTTCTGAATCTCTCAATCACCCTGTAGTAACCATACACACATCTGGTCTTTTCGTCTGTTACTCTCACTTAATGTATGCCAACACACACACACACACACACACAAACACACACAGCCACACACACACACACACACACACACACACACACGTTCTCTCTCTCAAGGCCTGGAATTAATTTGACTCAACCACGAAAACGCCCATTCTGGACCACAAGTAAACAACGGGTGTACCGTGCAGTAGACTCTGGGGACAAGCGCATATGAGGACATTCACTACCTTAACCTCAATTTCTGTTTCCCGGTCAATAGGGAAGCCCGGAACCGTAGAAATTACCATATGGGTTATCTGCACTTGTTTTAGGTCGCCGCCCCGAGATCTCCACGAGGAAAAAAAATATCACGCGAGATTTCTTTGGGGGTAGAGATTACATCTGAATGAGAATCAACGCCAAGATTAATGACGTCATTACCTGTGATTTAAATCTGTGTTTAGACGGTTGTGCAGGTCTGTGTTTGCATACAGATGTGCGTAAATGTGCGTGGTGCGTCGGCGTTTCAGGGGTAGGGACAAGTTCATGTATATTTCATTGGGACTAGGACACAGGATTTATGAGTAGACGGACTTGGGACTTGTGAGGCCAAGAAACACAGACACTGTTCCCACTCCCACGAGTCGGCGATTATGTCATAATGATATGGAGCCTTTGTTTTCTTTTTTATTTATTAAACTCTCTACTAGTTCTCTGACTGGTATGAAATCAGTTGGCAATCCTGTCAGGCCGTTTCTACCCCACATTATCTTAACGTTTGAAATCCAAATAAAAGATACAGAAGAGTGTTTTTGCCCCCAACAAGACATTGTAGCTAGATATGTGCCCTTTTTTTTCACTAAGGTTCCATGAAGTGTTACTTCTTGTCATACGTCTGTTGTTGAGTTATGATACGTCTGTGTAATGATGCGGTAGACATTTTTTACTATGAATGAGAGAGTGGATTTCCTTCATGCGATAAATATTTAATGATTCTTATCTTCTCTTCCCTTCATGTTCATCTCTGCCTTAAATTTTGGTTTATTTGTTTAATTGGACTGTCCGGTACTTATGTTTTCGTAAGTTGTTTAGATATACAATGATCGTGTCTGAACATACTTTTTGACACTCCAGTCTGTTGTTGCTGTTGTTTTTCTCATAAACTTTCTTTGTACTGTCTAGAGTGCCCGGTGACTTAAGGAATACATACACGCCATTTTTTATAGTTGAGTTGCGATCACCAGTGTGTGATTTGAGGGGCAAAACGAAATTTCCTGCCGTACTTTTTAATTCGTCTTCTTCTTCAAGTACCGGATCTGGAACAGATATCGACGATCATGGATCGCCACTCGTTCCTCCGCTCGGATGCTCTCAAAAATTCTACTCGAAGTAAATGTATCTTTTTTTTTTTTTTTCTCTGGCCATAAATGTCGGAAGACTTTCTTCTGTTAAACAAAGCTGTGGCTCAAAGCCAATGAAAGTATTAAAACATACAGACCTTAAGAACTTTTAAAATGTGCCCAGCTAGGTATACCTTTAAAACGTTCTTTGCGTAACTGACATTTTGTAGAATTTAATGCTCAGCGGTTTAAAAGCCTTTCGTGATTACATTGGAGGTATGACTTCCTTTATAAAATGATTTGCTCTGTTTCTTTGCTTCTATTCATTTCGTTTTCTCACTTACTTTATACTTTCTTCAGCGTATACTGTCTACCTATCAGTATATCAATATCCCTGCTTTTTTATGCCTAACTCCCCCCCCCTCCCCCTCCCCCCTCCCCCTCACACTCTCCTGATCGTTTCTCCCACGTTACTTCTTGTACATCCCGCAATTTGCATCTTGATTGAAATCGAAGTTCACATCTAGCGTAAAACACATTTAAAAAAAAAACCGCAGAAAATCTGGTCGTCGATTTCCTTTTCGATTCCTCCATTTTCATCAACTTGTTATTTTCTTGACACTTTTTCGCTAACTTTTCTTCGTCTTTAATCGTGAATTTGCATCAAATTCGATGAGATTGATCATACGATATAACTATATTACATTGTTTTTCTTTCAAAAGTTTACATAAGGGGTTATCAATTCTACGCTCTTAGTCCCTGAGGATGTTTCCACGAATTCAATTCACGCGGTGTCCGACGCAAATATTTTGAAAGTATTTTGTATGAATGTATTTGTATTTCTGTGTGTGTGTGGTTGGTGACAGTTTCTGGTAGCGTCTCCTTCTGTTCTATTACATGTATAATGTCTACCGCCTTGAGTCTTCACAGTGCAATAGAGCCGTTTTCGTGTTCATGTGTTTTCTTAGGTTCAAACGCAAAACTTATGTTTCTATGTATGTGTGTTGTTGTTTTTCGTAGGCGACACGAATTCATTTTGTATGACAATATTATTATTTAACATTATCTGGTCTATGCGAAGCTCGTCTCTAATGCTTAGGTACCGGGTTCGATCCCCGATCGATGCCGGCGTGTTGGGCCTTTTTTATGAGGAAAAATTCCTGTCCCTGACCATAGGGTAGGTGGGACCCAGTACATAGTCTTCTCGGATAAGGACGAAACACTCGGAGGGCCTATATGCACGTGGCACACGTTAAAGTACTTTGGCAGTTCAAAGTCGAGACCAGCTGGCTGAACAGAACCGCTGCTGGGGCAAAACTCTAAAAAAAAACAGAAAAAAAACGAATCCCTACCACAAACACACACACTAACAAGAACAAGAAAAATAAAATGAAGAAAAGTGATGTGTAAATGCCAAGAACAGCTGGGGAACATCCTTAAAGAAAGATCTAAACATCCTTAAAGAAAGATCTAAACATCCTTAAAGAAAGATCTAAACATCCTTAAAGAAAGATCTAAACATCCTTAAAGAAAGATCTAAACATCCTTAAAGAAAGATCTAAACATCCTTAAAGAAAGATCTAAACATCCTTAAAGAAAGATCTAAACATCCTTAAAGAAAGATCTAAACATCCTTAAAGAAAGATCTAAACATCCTTAAAGAAAGATCTAAACATCCTTAAAGAAAGATCTAAACATCCTTAAAGAAAGATCTAAACATCCTTAAAGAAAGATCTAAACATCCTTAAAGAAAGATCTAAACATCCTTAAAGAAAGATCTAAACATCCTTAAAGAAAGATCTAAACATCCTTAAAGAAAGATCTAAACATCCTTAAAGAAAGATCTAAACATCCTTAAAGAAAGATCTAAACATCCTTAAAGAAAGATCTAAACATCCTTAAAGAAAGATCTAAACATCCTTAAAGAAAGATCTAAACATCCTTAAAGAAAGACCTAAACACTTTGTGAAGAAAGAAAAGAGAAAGAACGAAGGAATGCAATCTCAGAGCAGGTATATAATAGAGACGTACACACATTTACACCACGCACCACAAACTCCCAATTCATAAAGTACATACTCTGGGAGGGTGCGGGTGGGTCTGGGTCCCGTCCCACCCCCAGCCTCGGGATCAACGCACACAGACCTTACGTTGGGGGGGGGGGGGGGGAGAGGGGTTCTGGAAATGTGCTTTTCACTAAAAAAAATAATAAGTTTAATTTTAAAAAAAAAATTTTCTTAATAAATTAAAGTTGTTATAATAAATACGTGTACTGACGGAATAATTAAAATTAATATTCGATGCAAAATTCCACTTAATGGTTTTGGACATCAAGGCTGTATCATGGACACATACAATATTCTCTCTAACAGCCGTACCCACGTACATGGGGGAGGCAAGGGGAAAGGGGCCAGGCTCATGAAAATTGTATAGTAGGGGTAGGGGTGGGGGAAAAAGAAAAGTCGAGCTGATGACTCTATGGATGCCCCGTGGAAAGAAAAACATAATATATTATACGGTCATGAAGTTCAAGAACTGGTCATAACAATAGTATTGTTCTCTCGCCAGGTTTACCAAGGACTCCATAACCTTACCAAAACTGAGAACCGCTGGTGTAATAGAATTAAAATCCTCATTGTGGATGTTGTTAGGGGACCGTAGTGCAAATCCAATGCCCAACAGGGAAAATACTGAACTGCGTTCATTTTTCAGCTGTTATAACTTCTAGTGTCAAGTCCCGCAGTTTAAATTGTAGACTTTGAACTTGAGGTTTTCGCCCGGTGATCGATTTTCCCATCTTGTGTTTGTCTGTCAGTAAAGATTAGCTCTGATCACGTGGGGTTTCTTTCTTCCTTCATCCAAACTGTGAAACAGACATGTGGCCCTGTGCATGCACTTCCTTTTCCTTGGCGTTTTACTGTATCATTTCTGTATTTTTCCTTATATAAGGCGTTGGGACATATAGCTTTTTCTTTTTTGCCACATTTTCGCTGTATTTTCAAAGGGTAGTCCATAAAAGATGTGAGATAACACAATATACAACCCTCTCTTCGTACACCGCCATCACTTTAGGCTATTCCATACGACTGTGAAACCGGCTCCTAAATATACCAGAATGATACAATTGACCTAGATATTTGCACGTCATTTTTTGCAACTGCCGAACCATCCAGCATATTACTGCATCCTGATTCACAATTTGTCACTTGACTGAGCACACCGGCCTCTGCCAATCTGGACACAATTTCTGCTTCCTAGTGTGCACGCTGCCTGCAGAAAATATCCATTTGTTCTGTTTATAGATTAAGTGCTGCGATGATTGGTCTAGGCTGCTTTAGCACTAACAGACTCTGATATTCATGTCTGGATACCACTAAAAATATATAAATATTTCTATTTTATTTCTGCGGGTAACTTGCACAGTGATGAACAAGACAACAACTAAATCAATCAATCAATCAATAAATAAATAAAAAAATAAACTGGCGTTCCTACATCTTTGATGCCCAAAATATTATTACATATTCATTCCAATTTTATATTTCTGCTTTAATGTTTGATACCTGTGAGCAGCAAATAAAAACTCGTTTCTACTGACGGACTAAGAGCTCGACTCTCGTCCTACCTGGAGAAGAGAGTTACATGAATTTTCAAATTACATTTAATAAGAAAGTAATCTGATCACAACAGTTAAAGAAAAGAAAATGTGAGGGAGCATGTTTCAGTATCGTGAGAGAATTTATGATGTTCGTGTCTTTTTACAAACCATAATCATACTAAATTGTGTCAAAATTAGTCTTGTCCACGTCCTTTTAAAGAATGATCTATGCATCGTACGTGGGGTAGATTTTTATATTCTATATTGGCCTAACAATTGTTTTAGATTCAATTGTGTTCATGTTACTGACGTGAAAATGGACCCACTTTGACGTACGGCTGAAATGAGTAGCTGTAATGATTATGATTTATGGGGTCAGGGCAGTAACGGTGGAACCGGAATACATGTAGAAAGGGCGGATGTGATATTTCATTGATTTAGATGATTAAACGATGGATATTCATCACCGGTTGACTAGTTCCATGAACTTCTCCGTAGACATCTTTGGAATTCGGCTTATTGCGATGATATGAAGCTCGAGGTACATTGAGCTGGGTTAGCACATCTAGCAGTTCTAAGTCTGCGTTTTGATGTGTGAGGGGGGGGGGGTGGGAGGTGTGTGTGTGTGTGGGGGGTGTAGCTTTCCGTTGATACACATATTCGTTACCGTGATGACAGAGCTATTAATGTGACCAAGACAGGAACAGATTATATGCCAGATGCTCCAATTTTTTTTTTTTTCCAATTTTAAAATAGTTTTGGAGGTTGTTCTTGTTGGTAATGGTGGACCTTTTGCAAAGTACAACCTTATTTTATATATATATATATATATATAATTGTTTACATTGCTTGTAATAGCACAGTGTTGATAACATAGGGAACATGAAAATAAGAATTGCTCAGAGACTTCAGTACATTATTTTGTATTTCACCTGGAGTATGATTAATATGTCCGTGAAGGACGTTCTTAAATCATACGAATGATCGCTTCAAGCAAAACAAGGCTCAGGGTTTAGAAATGTCATTGCTGCCCTTTCATGAAATGTTCACCGCTGGAAAGGAAAGCTTGGCTGTGACAAATGATAAATGGCTGCGGTGTTAATATCTGGGAATTGGAGATTTGAAGATATCATATATCAAAGAAAGACAGCGGAAGGACCCTACTTCAATAAGCCGTCCCAGCATGGTGGAAATGACTACATCGGTCATCAAACCCTGTTAACACGGTGAATAAACTCTACATTAGATTATACTCATATTTATCTACATTTATCTAGAGGGTATTTTGAAAGAGCTTGGCGTGCAATTTCACAATGGAATGATTGGTAGCTGGGACTCTGAAGATCCAACTGAAATCATACATAGAGGAATCCGAAAGACTGAGTGGAAATTTTGCCTTCTTGTTGTAGCATAAGTCATGATAGGCTTGACACATGGCCACTTATCTTGAATACATGCATTCCTTTGCAATTAGTAACTCCAGTCTGATGTTGAGCACGACTTGGCTGTTTATGCTGCGAACTGTGAGTGGCTTTGTGGACAGTTCCTACCTTTTCATAACTACAGTGAAATATTCCCCACTTTCAGATGACAACAATTACCATTACTCACGAAGACGCCGTATAATATGATATTATGGTATCCTTTCACAACTTGTAATTAATTTATGTCGTGTTGGAGGAAAGGGGAGCATGGGGAGGGGGGGGGCGGTTGTTTCCGTGTGCAGGTTGTGAGAGCACAAAAGACACTAAAAGATTCAAGCCATTGCGATGGGGGGACAGACAGTCCAAACACAGAAATTTCTCCCACATATCGTGACTGTATTTCTTGCTTGTCCCAGCTCCACCTTTTGCACAACTGAGAAATTCCACGTTAAAGGTTTGCGGCTTTGATATTATGATAAGGAATAAGAATAATTCGGAACTGTGAAACAGTTTTATAAGTGCCTCAGCGCATTTTAAACAAGTGTCAAAGTGTGCATTTGTTATATCTCTTCTACATACAAAAAGATCTTCAGTTTTTCAGTGAATGGAAGTAGATCAAAGAAGAGCTAAGGTCGCCATATAGTGAACTAAACACTTGCTGACGCTGCACCCCAGGCAAATCCGGCAAAAGGTAGCAAAAACTGTCCTTTCTTTCTTAAATCGAATATTCAGTAACTTTCTGGGCCAATAACATGCAGTCCAGAGAGGCCACCGTTTCAAAGCCATAGGTAAGACATTACGAATCCCTGAAAGTAAAGCTATGGATGGATAGCTGAGTGTTTCTTTGTTAACCTATTCCACGTGCCGAACTCAATCTGGTCGTGCACGTTTTTTCCTTTCACTTGACGAATGGAATGTACGTAATCCTCTCTTCACATCATTGTTCTCTTGTACTTGGAATGTCTTCAATTTGAGGATTCCTCATTATTATGAAACACGCACTCCTACACCCACACGTGTCCTTCCTGTGTCCCCTCTATCTTTCTCCCTCCTCATTTGGCCTGGGGATCTATTCTCATGACACTCATTTCTCTCAATCATGACGTTACCTAATTTGTCCTTTAGCTCACTTCCTCGTTCCCTGAACCGTTTCTCGGGCACATTTGTTAGCCATGCACACCCGATTACACACCAGCAACTGGTGCGGCACTGCCAGATTATAAATAGCTAACGGAATATCGAACAAACAGATAGTCCACAGGCCAAGAGAAACGCTTTGTTGCAAAAGAGCCACACAATCATGATTATCTATATTATCCATCCACATCAAGTACGAAGGAGTCCACTTGGCATAAACTGTTCGTTAAACAGCACTTAACAGGTTTTCTTGAAGCGTCTGAAAGTACGTCTAAAATGTTTTATATTTGTACATTCTTTTGTTATCAATTTCTTTATCACGGGATCACAATTTTGAAATGCAAAATTGCAGGTGTTTGTAAATGATAGACAACCCAGCAAGGAGCCCTACGTCAGCCCGACGCATTATATCCGTAGGATAGATAGTATTATCCTAGGGGCTGGTTTCCTATATCAAACCGATGTCAGTTCGATGTCCTAATCAGGGGATTTACATAGGAACGACGTCAATTCTACAAGTCGGATGTCCGTATCGTTACTTGTTGTTCAAAGGCTACGGAGGGCCAGTGAGTGCTAGAACAAAATAAAATATACAAGTATGTATGCAGTGTATGGAATATTTGTATTTGTATTTTTGTATTTGTATAACTCTTTAATCCCATTTGGGAAATTTGCCTTTGTGCCATTGCAGCCCAGTTATAACTGGAGCAGGCACGTCGTCGCCACAGTGCAGCGCCGGTCGGAAAGTCGGAACATGACAATTATCATAAGACTACCGCTAGGACGCTGGGAAGGATTAATAATTCATGAAGTGACTTTTGGTTTGTTTCCCTTTTGGCAGCCACAATTGTATCGTCGACCTTGATGTCTTGGACACCATTCCTACCCACCAGTAATGACACCAACTGGCGACCTACTACGAATGGTCAAGGGCGCTGGAACAGCCCAGTGGAGACAAGCGAAATAAGTATTAATAATTGGGAGAAGCGCCAGTTGCGCGACTCCAAGTGAAAAAATCCAGCAGAATACTTTCACAATCTGCCATATTTTTTGCTGGTGCAAATGATGTTTTCATTGTATACAAAGATCATAATGATTGGTGGGAGATACTAGATAATTTTGATTCACAAGACGAAACGGATGGTAAAGGAATGCAGAGAAACTGAAAACCTTGGCAGAACAAAACACAGGAGCTTTGCATGAATGTAAAACAATGTGACAGGCAATGCGCACATTTGTAAATGAAAAATTTCTAACGTTCGTTAAGTAGCCATGATAATAAGGAACAGATCTAGGACATAATAATCATTATTAAAATTTAGATTTCTTCTAAGGGGTGCATAATTACGGAAACTAAATATAGACCCTTTCAACTTCCGCGTTACGGTTGTTTGTTGGGAGCCGCGCGGCTTCGAAAAGCACCGTGTAGGGCAAAAACCTCAACTTGCCTTGATGATGGCATCTGAATATGTGCACATTCAAAGCAAAGATTCATTTTTATGCCAGAACCAGCACGTAACGGGTATGTACAGTTGGGTGCCCACACGAGGATGGTATCGTTCGACCGTTGTCCACCGCTTCCGCCCTACAAGTGGGGCACGCCGCCATTTTGTTTGCAAATCACGTGATATGGAGGACGGTAAATTAAAAGATTCTATAGAGACGACTTTGGGATTTTCGTGTGACGGCCTATTGTCAACTGTGTTATTGTTGAACTCAATATTCCATGTGCCCATGGTGTCTTAGAACTTCTAATGAAAGGATGAATACAATTTAAATCTGGCGGCAAAGTGCAAATTCCGTGATGTCAAATAAAACGAAAGGGTATGAGCGAGGTGTCCAAATCACGCTTTGTTTGCACAGTATAGGTTTGGAAAAGTGTTTGAAGGTATGGATAACTTTTCGCTGGCAGGTAAAAAAGCCAGTCCATTGGTGAAATATCCCCTATAACAGTTTTGGAAACGGGCCAAAAATAAGTTACCAATAAAGCCCGATGTGGGTATTTTGGTCCATGGTATGGCGTATTTGTTCCGTGGCCGAAATAGCTTCTTCTATTAATTTATTCATAATGTCGCTTCCATCTTTACGAGTGTTAGTTGTTTGAGTAGAGGATTATCACCCCTGGATGCGTGAGTCTGTTGCACAATATACTCTAAATTTGTTAACCCAATGAGCCTCAGACATAGAATGTCTGTTCCAAAAATCCTAGAACATAATTTCTCAAGTGGGGCACTCGCGCCAAATGTGGGCGTACACATTTTTATTATTATTATTTTGGTGGGGTGTGGGACTTCAGAATAGGGCAAACGGATTTTTCAATGAGATCTTAATTTCATAGTGTATTTTCACTGCACTGTATAGAAATTAAAAGATAACACTTAACAGATGTATGGATTTAATGGTTATACTCAACCTAGCCTGTTTGTATAATATATACTGTTTCCTACTTTATCCCGATCATAGTCAGTGGGGTGCACGTTTTTTTTTTTTTTTGAAGCGGTGCTTGGGGCAAACAAGATTGAGAAATACTGTTCTGGAACTTGCAAAATTGATTTAAAAATAGCCATATGAGTGCCACACACACACACACACACACACACACACAAAAAGTATAAACACGTACATACAGATGCACGCACTGTTTATTTATCAGGTGTGTTCATTCACTGATGAGTGGATAGATTTCAAAAGTAAAGAATAAGGGGTAAGCCAGACCAAAGCTGGTGTGGGCGCCAAACTAGCTGGCTCGTCGCCTTATTATTATGTATCACACTCAAAACACTACTCACTACCCATACCGCTGCTCTGTGGGGGCTCTGTGGGGCAGTGAGTAGTGTTTTAGTGTGATGCATAATAAGTAGGCGAGGAGCCACCAGCTTGGTGCCTACACCAGCCTCGGTCTGCTCCACCCCCAAGTCGGTGTCCTATGAGGTACATTTGTCCTATCTGGAACACTGTACAGTGCAGTGTTAATGAGCAGAAACTAAAGATGTCCCCGGGGGAGTGGGGGTGGGGTAAAAATAGAGTAATTGAATACCACGTCGTCTGTGTGCTCAAGCGTGTGTGCGTGGGTGTGTATGTGTAAGTGTACAGCTGGCGTTCGACCATGGTAAAGAAATAAACTGGATGACTGTGTTCTATCACTCCTTGGAGGGGTCGTCTTTTTCCTTTCTCATTCGTGTTCTTCTCTCCCTCCCTCCCTCTCTCTCTATCTTGCTTAATAGCGTTCGCTTTCTCTCTCTTCCTCCCTTTCTCTCTCTTCCTCCCTCTTCCTCCCTTTCTCTCTCTTCCTCCCTCTCTATCCCTCGTCTCCTGTCGCCCCCCGTCTCCCACCTTCTCCCCTCCCCTCTCCGTCTTCTCTCTCGACATCTCCTCCGCACCCTACTCTCTCTACTTTCTTTCCGTATTCTGTCAGTGTGTCTGTCGGTCTGTTTGTCCATTGCCGAGTCCAGTGTCAACATCACACTGGTCAAAACATGATTACAACAAAGAATGTAACATCATCTGCAGTTGGAAATCTAAGATGTTGGCTACACAGTCGGGAGTCCAGGCAAGAAGAGGATAAAACGAATTAATCAACAAATCAATTTCCAGTTTTAGGCCGTACAGGGGGTCAAAATGAAACAAAAGTAAGGATCAAACGTTAGAACAAAGTTGAAAAATGTGATTAGATCATGAAAAACACTTCTAAAGGTGCAATGCATATATCTCTTTAAAAGATGACAATACAATTTTCCACTTCCAAAACTATTTCAAGCAATGTAGGTCACTGAGTGCAGAGAAATAGATATTCTTAAATAACCTTATAAGCAAATCTCAATTTAAAAAAAAAAAAAAAAAAGGCTTTTTCCGCTATTGGAAGGAGTTTTCTGAGGAACTCGGTCTTTCACCTTTAGGCCGATTTCATCAGATCCACTCAAAACTAGGTCAACAGGTGCACAAAGCATTGCGTCTTTATACTCCTGGCTTTGTAAGGCATTCCCCTAAAACCTACGTCAATCGCGGCCCAACGCCTGCCCAAATAACGCAAGGGCGAATTAAATTCATGCCACACCTTCCTCTTTTCTTCTAAATTATGTAAAAAAAAACACATAAATATTTTGCCTGGAAATGTATTTTGATCGTTATACCCTTAAATTTGTATCACCTACCGTTTGTTACTTGGGTTGGGGGTGGGGGTGGGGCTGGCGGTCCTCTTGAATGTGTCGCATATTCTCCACTATCAGTAAAACCTATATTTAAACTGAATGACTAGATTCTATACCTATCCGAAGAAGTGACTACGCCTGCGGATCCATGAAAGAATTATTTTTAAACGGGGACCCGCCATACGCCTTTTCCTCTCTGAAAAAGGCTTACATCCAATACTTGATTTAATAACTTTTATACACATTTACAAAACTCTTTCTAGATCTATACACATTTTAAAAAAAAACTATACAAGTGGGATCAAGTTTATACAAAGCTATTCATTTCTGTTTCTGAAATTCAAATTGATGAAGCTCTGAATTTCAAACCTAAGTAAAGGAGCCACATAAAAAATGTGAACGGCGCAAAGTGTGCGTTGTCGTGCTGACGTGCTGTAAAACCGAAATTCAAACAAACAAACCCACCACCAAGCTATTCTATTACAACGGTCACTTATTTATTGTTTGTTTATCGTATACCTAGCATGTAATCAGTTCATTAGTTATGCAAGAAAACTTGGCGGTTTCGACACACCTTGCTACGTTTGCAGATGGTATGAAAGCATGAAGTGTTTGGATTTTAAAAAAAACAACTGAGATTCAGTTCTATAGATATTGGGACACCAGCAACAGATTTCCACATCTGTTGTAACAACAGATTTTAATTAGAGTACCTCTTGTCTAGTTTATAGTGCAAACTTTAGTGTTTCTTTAAATAACATACTCGGCCACTGGTTCTTCCTTTTCTCTCCCATAGACGTGGACACTTCAACTCAAGCCCACACGGGTTAATTACGTGGGTTTGACATCTGTCCTATCATTCTGTTCTGTTCTGTCCATCGCTTGGCTACTTCCTGCCACAATGTGGCTGTTATCGCGACGGCATACTTTGTCCAAACTCTAATACAAATTTAAACTCAATTAAACTCAATTCTCTCTCTAACGTGATGAAGAGAACACAGAAATCTTTTTCCAACTGGCATTTTTTTTTATGTTCTTGTCAGATGGGCCCATATAGACCAGTTCCAACATACAGTAGAACAAAAAAAAAACACGCAAAAAAATACCGGAAATATGCTGCATCCAGATATTTTAACGCGTAGACAAAAACAAGGGGAGGTATGGCAAATTAGGGTTGTGACGAAAGGGGGGTGGGGGGGGGGGTAAGCCTTTATAATGGTGTCCCTTTCATTTCCTGTGTCAAGGAGACCAATGGTGTCCGTTCTTCCAAGAAGAGTGACGTATACAGTCGAGAACTCTCTTGAGAAAGAGGAAACCAGAAACTGTTTCAACTAGAACTCCTTTGAAATTGCCCAATAACCGAGAGCCGGTTTCATTCGGGGAAAAAAATTGTTTCCTTTGTGTTTCCATATGGTTAAAGTTTTACTGAGTTAATGTAGACGTAAAGGAAGTATAGCTATGTCAAAAGAATAGTTATCATTATACCCCATAGACTGCAGTTCCTTCTACTATCTTTAGAAATACGATCGTGCAATAATTTCTCAAACTGCAGGCCATTAATCTACCTTAACAAACTGCCTTGAACTGATGTGAGTGATGACCGATTTTGATTCTGCCAGTTAGTTCGATGGTTGGTCACGACATCCAATTTCTGTGATACCCAACTAATTGTCTGCTGCGTAAAGTCTTACTGAAACTGAATGTCGCCAATCAACTGGATGGCCGATCAAACCCTGTTAGTGCGAGCTGGGCCTTAATAAAAATAATGATTATTCACACGTCATACTCAGACTAAATACACCCATCAACAATAAACAAATGAAACAGTACGAAAACGTAATAAACCGTTTTTTTTTTTTTACCACGTTACAGGCCGTGTGGTGTTACTTATATCAAAGCCTAACACAAAGCTAAACTTACTTGTTATCTTATGACGACATTGCCGGAATCCAAGAGAGATACGGCGTTGTGATGAGCGTAACAAGGGCAAACACTTCGATAATTGTGGGCCTTTGATCCTTTTCCCAAGTTAGTAAAGCCTCGTTCTGAAGTATTGAAACAATTTCTAATCTGTCGTTTTGCACGTAAGTTAAGTGATTGAACAGGCTGCATTGCTTTTTCGCCTGCGAAGTTTTACTAGGCCACAGGAATTCAACAGTTATTCAGAACATTGTTTTCAAAAGAGGAAATTGATCAATTATTATATCTTGCTAAACTGTTAAAGTTCGTTGGTGAAGGAATATTATTAAAGAAAAATGGCCAAGGAATTGAAACAAATCACTTAAACGGATATCTGGACACAAGCCTTGGCGTCTGGGACTACCCTAAAAGTGCGTATGCTCGATTTGGGCAATTTTTGTATAACACGCCCCATCATTGTACCATCAATGCTCACACAAGTATTCATGCCCCATCATTGTACCATCAATGCTCACACAAGTATTCATGCCCCATCATTGTACCATCAATGCTCACACAAGTATTCATGCCCCATCATTGTACCATCAATGCTCACACAAGTATTCATGCCCCATCATTGTACCATCAATGCTCACACAAGTATAACACGCCCCATCATTGTACCATCAATGCTCACACAAGTATTCATGCCCCATCATTGTACCATCAATGCTCACACAAGTATTCATGCCCCATCATTGTACCATCAATGCTCACACAAGTATTCATGCCCCATCATTGTACCATCAATGCTCACACAAGTATTCATGCCCCATCATTGTACCATCAATGCTCACACAAGTATTCATGCCCCATCATTGTACCATCAATGCTCACACAAGTATTCATGCCCCATCATTGTACCATCAATGCTCACACAAGTATTCATGCCCCATCATTGTACCATCAATGCTCACACAAGTATTCATGCCCCATCATTGTACCATCAATGCTCACACAAGTATTCATGCCACATCATTGTACCATTAATGCTCACACAAGTATTCATGCCCCATCATTGTACCATCAATGCTCACACAAGTATTCATGCCCCATCATTGTACCATCAATGCTCACACAAGTATTCATGCCCCATCATTGTACCATCAATGCTCACACAAGTATTCATGCCCCATCATTGTACCATCAATGCTCACACAAGTACTCATGCCCCATCATTGTACCATCAATGCTCACACAAGTATTCATGCCCCATCATTGTACCATCAATGCTCACACAAGTATTCATGCCCCATCATTGTACCATCAATGCTCACACAAGTATTCATGCCCCATCATTGTACCATCAATGCTCACACAAGTATTCATGCCCCATCATTGTACCATCAATGCTCACACAAGTATTCATGCCCCATCATTGTACCATCAATGCTCACACAAGTATTCATGCCCCATCATTGTACCATCAATGCTCACACAAGTATTCATGCCCCATCATTGTACCATCAATGCTCACACAAGTATAACACGCCCCATCATTGTACCATCAATGCTCACACAAGTATTCATGCCCCATCATTGTACCATCAATGCTCACACAAGTATTCATGCCCCATCATTGTACCATCAATGCTCACACAAGTATTCATGCCCCATCATTGTACCATCAATGCTCACACAAGTATTCATGCCCCATCATTGTACCATCAATGCTCACACAAGTATAACACGCCCCATCATTGTACCATCAATGCTCACACAAGTATTCATGCCCCATCATTGTACCATCAATGCTCACACAAGTATTCATGCCCCATCATTGTACCATCAATGCTCACACAAGTATAACACGCCCCATCATTGTACCATCAATGCTCACACAAGTATTCATGCCCCATCATTGTACCATCAATGCTCACACTAGTATTCATGCCCCATCATTGTACCATCAATGCTCACACAAGTATTCATGCCCCATCATTGTACCATCAATGCTCACACAAGTATTCATGCCCCATCATTGTACCATCAATGCTCACACAAGTATTCATGCCCCATCATTGTACCATCAATGCTCACACAAGTATAACACGCCCCATCATTGTACCATCAATGCTCACACAAGTATTCATGCCCCATCATTGTACCATCAATGCTCACACAAGTATTCATGCCCCATCATTGTACCATCAATGCTCACACAAGTATAACACGCCCCATCATTGTACCATCAATGCTCACACAAGTATTCATGCCCCATCATTGTACCATCAATGCTCACACAAGTATTCATGCCCCATCATTGTACCATCAATGCTCACACAAGTATTCATGCCCCATCATTGTACCATCAATGCTCACACAAGTATTCATGCCTCATCATTGTACCATCAATGCTCACACAAGTATTCATGCCCCATCATTGTACCATCAATGCTCACACAAGTATTCATGCCCCATCATTGTACCATCAATGCTCACACAAGTATTCATGCCCCATCATTGTACCATCAATGCTCACACAAGTATTCATGCCCCATCATTGTACCATCAATGCTCACACAAGTATTCATGCCATAAGTTTTGGCTTCAACCACCCCCTCCTCCCCCTTCTCTTACCAGCACACGACCACTGAATTGTTGAATATGAAGGATACGACCTTGCTGTTTGAACATTTTATACTTGAATGACATTTGGCATGAACTACTGACTGTGTCAATGGTGATTTGATTTGTATCATTATTATTATGGTATAAAATTTGCTCAGAAGAAAAAAATAAAAATAAAGTCAATAAAACCAAATTGTTTAAATATGACTGTCATTGAAAAGCAAACCTATGCCCCCTAGCACCCCCGTCTCCCTCCTATATACGTGTTTAGCCTCCAGGAGGGAGGGACCCCCCCCCCCTTCCCTTTCTGAGGGTACGTACTTTATGGAAAGCCCTTTAGGATATGTAACAATTTACTGTCTCTAACGCTCAATACCAGGTATTAAGTGGCTTATGGACGAGACATTTCTGCGCCCACACTTTGCACCAGCTACCCTGTTGCTGATACCACATGCATGAAGGCGGCTTGGAGGCGCGGCGGATTTGGAAACATCATATTGCGGCAGTTTGACAGCTTCAAGCCCGTATCGTGTGCAATACTTGTGCAGCCCATGGAGATAAGAGAACATTAGGATGGCTAACCTGCCAGATTTCCTTGCATTTCTTGCATTGTTATGGCCAGATTGGCATGTGTAGGCTCAAAGTTCGCGCGTGAGTTGGTTTTTTGGCGGGAGGGAAATATTCAGCCATTCACAAGGAAATACGGGATTACAAAGCATTATATCTACCGGATACTGATAATGAAAATGGTATTAATAATGACGAATGTCTGCTGTTTGGTTATTTTTAGCCATGATATCCACTGGAGAGAATCAAGAAAATAGGGTGCCCCTAAAAAATGACATTTATTGTCGAGATTGGATCACGAAAGAGCGTTTAGAATTATGCTTAGACAACCATCCTTCCCTCCCACACCTGGGTGCACCCCACATTCAGAAGGCGTGTTTTACAGACAGCTGGATAGTTGCCAGGTCACATTTCCTATTTTGGCATCCTAAATAGGCCTGCGTCTAGTGGCATACTGAGTCAAGTTTGTTCTGCTTCGATTTTCATTAAATTGGAGAGTTCTTTGAATTATCAAGTGAGACATAATTTTCTTTTAATCCCACTAATGGGCCAGATCTTATTTAACTCTATAGTCCACCAATAGAAACGTATGCCATTGCAGTAAGATATTAAACTTGCTTATGAAGAGATTACATGTAGCAAAGTTACAAATATATTACGTCTTTTTCAGACGAGCAGCCTTGTTTTTGTGGAGCTATACATGACAGGTTATATCTTGGGAAACTTCATCACTATTCTCTCTGAGACAGTTCACGAACCAGTGCAGGTTATCTCCCCCTTTTTATGATGTCATAAACACCGGTGGTCAGTTATCGACCATTGACCTAGGAGTGGTCTGGCTATGGGAAACCTAATGTAGGCTGACCCTGGTACTGACGTAGAAGTGGTTACCGTCCAGCTTGCCGAGGGTTAAGATGCCATTTTATTACAGTACCGGAGTATGAACTAGATGGTATCTTTGAGCAGTAAGTCGCTAAGACAGCAATGTCGTTATGGTCAGTAATGTTGATGATGAACAGGAAAAGTGACGGGGGGGGGGGGGGGAGAACTACACTGTTGGAATGCAAGATGACGTTTGTTGTTTTTAAAAGGAGAGACAGAAAAATAGTTTAAAATAATTATACAAAATGGTGCTGGAGCCAAAGTTGATGGATAGATAGACAGGAAGGTAGAAAAACGACAGAAAGAGAGAATAAGTGAATGAATTCACACTAAACTGCCTTCATTTAACAGAAATGTCAATCTATTCCTATCATCAAAAAGGGAGATAATGAGAATATTTATGACATTTCCGCGACGATATTTGAAAAACAAAATTCCATCTGCCTATCATCAATACCATCTCTGGATGTCAGGGGGTGGGGGAACTCTTGATATAAAATCTTAGGGAATTTTTTTTTATTTTTTATTTTTACGGGCTGGGGGTGGATGTGATGCGATGGTGCAGAAACGTATTGAAAAGCTACCAACTGAAATAGTGGTCAGCATTGTCTGGTCTCACTGTTTGCGTGGTATTACGAGCATTTTTTAAATTCCTTTTGAGGAAGATTACCAGAATTGGAAGGATTGAGTGAAGGAAAGGTGGTGGACGGCATTTTGGGTCATTCTAGTGACGATAATAGTGATGATGATAATTTCTCTGTGTAATAATGGTGGTGACGTTGATGGACATCACTCTCACCCCGCCCACCCGCCCCAAGCACGCCCCACCCCCCCCCCCCCCTCGTGGCCGAATTAGCTGAAGCGTTGTGTGCGGCACGTTCTTGTCTTGTGCATTTAATGTCAACATGCGGCGGCCAGAGGACTCGGGCGTGAAGATAGAGGCTGGGAAATGACCTGTGCAATCAACGCTCACACTTCACATAACTTACAATGTCATAAAGGAGGTGCCATTACGTCCTGTATCCCCTCCACAGAACGCATCAGCATTAAGCCTTGGGATACATGAGAATCACAGGAAGGGATTTAGACATGCGGATCGCTTTACAAGGAAAAGATAGAGATAATTATGCACTCTGGGAAATCAAAAGAAGAGGGGGGAGGGGGGTGTCAGTTCAGGGGCGTTACAATTAAGCTGTTAGAAGGGGAGCATGGTCTGATTCACACCTTCCACCTAGGCGTAGTCCACCCACTGCAGGATGCAGCCCTCTGACAATGCTTTCCATTCTCTTCTGTCTGTTGTTTGCCTGATCAGTGTTGTACCTCGTCTCATTGTAATGTCGTCCTTCCATTTTCTTCCTGGCCGTCCTCTTGTTGTAGTCTAGTTACAAACCCCAAAACAGAAAATACTGAGTTGTGCTCGCTCCTCAGCTGTCACTTATTAGGCAAAATACAAAAGTCCCCGACGAACAGCCAAATATAATTACTTTTGAAGGGACGTTTGGACCTCGCGCCATGCTTTCGGAAACTGTCGGAGTTTTTCTTGAATTGAAGGGATTGTTTCTATTCCAACCATGAGACTACCTAGACTCCAAAACACTTCATATAGGGAACGGGATTTAATGACACAGTTACTATATTTAAATTTACCGATGAGATCATGGGACATTCGAACTGTTCAACGCGGTGGTGAAGACAGTTGTTATGGAATTTTTAAAGGCGATTCGAGGCACAAAGATCAATTGCACATGTAAAGTGTGTACAAAGTCCATAACTGTGCTTAACCACCGGGTTATATTTCAAAGAATCTGCATGAAATTTCACCCACCCATCCACCTCCAAAATCGAACGCAGGAGGAGAATACAAGTGAAATATAGAACAGACAAACTTTTAACTGCCCCCCCGCCCCCCGGAAAAGATTTTTCAGCAGATAAAAGACAGATAACACAGAGAAATCACAATTTTGTATCCATGTCTATTAAAAGTGGAAAGGAAATCATACCGAAGCTGGAGAATGATTATGAGAAATGCAACAATAACTGGAATCTTTAGTTTTTTTCCTTTTCGAATATATAAAAAAAAAATCAGGCGACAAAAAGGCGTGATTTTGCTATACGTGCATAAGCAGGAAAGACAACTTGTACGATTTCTCATACAATGGTATAAAATAAAGTGCATTTTTGAAACATCATTGGACACAAAAATTGGACAATTGCATTTATTTGAATGCTTTTGGCTGTGGCCATTAACGGTGCAATTCTCTGCTAAATTTAAATTACTTCCCGGTTATCCAGATAATATTTAAGTGAACGGACACGTACTATCGCCTCATTTGCACGGAAATAAACAGGATGAAGTAAGGGCAAATATAGGTTAAATTACATGTAAGTTTTCCATAGCAAACATGCGTACGTGCGACACCGGCATGCTTTTTGACGTAGCAGTTTCTAGTTTTATCAATGGCAGTCACGTTTTCACAGCGTGATTGCATGCATGTATGTATGTATGTATGTCTGTATGTATGTATGTGTTAAGATGGCGGCTGGGCTGGTCGCACTATTGTGTTTCTGTGTTCAAGTCGTTCATCTGAACTATACATCCGTGGTAGCTGCCCTCGATAACGTAGCCATGGCACGAGAACAGATTGGCCTAGTGACTAAGTTAAAGCTGCTGAAGAATGAAGCCATCCGGAGTGGAAAAATTCGATTGGATTCCAGCAGGAGTTTGAACACGAAACAACAACAAATCCAAAATGGCGACCTGTACAACGAAAGGATATGGTGTGAATTCTTACATCAACACAACGAACAGACCTGGAATGAGTTCGTAAGTACAGAGACTCGATTTAGACAGTCGCTGAGTACCAAACCCATAAATATTGAACCAAGCTACTCCCACCCAAACCCCGTCTGGTGGTTCAGAATCATATCGACATTATGCAGTGTGTTCTACAAGGACGGTGTATATCAAAACACACGGCCTGATGGCCAACGCTTCAGCATGCCATTCCTGAAGTTTGTGAAAAGAATTTTGTCAAAGTTCCCCGTCCCCATCCCCGAGGAACTTACAGATACTAGAGACAGCCTAGATAGTGAAGGAGAAAGTCTACATTCCACCGTAAGATACGTCCTGAATTTTGTCAAAGCTAATATTCGGCCATGTTTTTCAAGGGGAAATCCCCTACATACTCAGGCTGACACGGACGAGTCCATTGTCCCGAAGGACGAACTAACGAGGCTATGGCAGTGCAACCAGAAAAAGGCCATTGAAATCATCAACAACAAGGGCAGAATGCCTGCATCATCGAGATGTTCAATTAACATCGATGACGTTGAACAACACTTTAAAAGACGCTGCCAACGTGCCATTGAGGGACCTCTCACCGCTCCGTGGGAGGAAGATATCACCACCCCTGCACCAGAATGGTTACCATCCACTGACCCATTTACCGATGATGAAGTTCGAACAGCTATAAAAAACTTACCTGCGAACAAGTCACCTGGAGCAGACGGGGTCACATACGACACAGTGAAGCAAAGCGTAAACAAACTCACTGCTGTGTTCAGGGCTGTATTTAACATCTGTCTAGCCCACCGTCGCGTCCCACCTGTCTGGAAACACGGGGTAATTACACTCGTGCCCAAGAAGAACGGTAATCCAAACAACATGGAGGACTGGCGACCTATTTCATTGTTACTCACATCATATAAGTTGTTTATGAAACTCATTCAGATGAGACATATGGAATGGATAGTTAACACTCAACGTCTCTCACCCAGTCAAAAAGGCTCTATACCCAGAAATGGCCTACAAGAACATGTTTTTTGTCTGAAAACATCAATTGGCGACTTTCTTCACTCCAGCACCAAACTGTTTGTAGGCTTTGTTGACATTAAGGACGCTTTTGGCAGTATAGACCATGAATTTATGATCAATGAATTACGTGAAGCGGGGTACCCCAGTCTATTTATAGACATCACTAGTGATATATATCGGGACTCCACCTTTCAGGTAAAAACAGGAAAGACAATAACAAGACCTATCGAGCGGAAGAAGGGCATTATACAAGGATGTCCGTGGTCAGTCCTTATATTCGAACAGGGAATAGACAAATGGCTTCGGTGGATTGAAAAACCATTCGGCACAGGACACACACCGGCCCCTGTGCAAGGATACGTAGATGATGTCGACTTTGTTGCAACATCAGAAGGTGAACTGCAGCAGATGGCGGAGAAAACCCAGAAGTTTATGGAAGCCAGTGGCATGGAAATAAAACATCGGAAATGTGCTGTCCTACATGGCCAACGGAGTGGTAATAACTGGTATAGGAACTACAGTGAACATCAGGCCGTAATCAAAATACAAGACAAAGAATTGCCCCTGTACGGACGTGACCAGCCGTACACGTATCTGGGTTATGAAGTGAATTTGAGTAACTCCAGCAACAATACACAGCTGAAAACAAATATGGACTGGTTTAAAGAAACCATGAAAAACATAAGTACTTCTCTGCTGCCAACATCGGCCAAACTGGAAGCGCTTAACGTCATATGCATGTCTAGGTTCAACTTTTATCACTCAAACCTTCTTCTAACAGAGCAATATCTCAAGGAAATTGAATCTGAAATAGTCTTTCATGCACGTCAATGGCTGCAGCTCAATACATCTTCTACCAGAGCGTTCTTCTTCACACCAAAGTCATCTGGTGGTCTGGGGTTGTTGAACCCACACATACTGTATTACTCGAAACACCTGTCGTTTTACATGTCCAACCTTAATAATGATGATGTCTGTGTTCAAACAACAGCAAGGCAGTCACTATCATTACATCTTGGTAAAAGAAAGGCAACCACTACTGTCGACGACGACCAGCCAGCCTTTGCTGGATACGCTCTTGATTCCAATGGAAACATCAGAAAAAAATCAAAAGTTAACTGGCCAAAGTCTCAATGGATACATCTACACGAAATGAGCAAAAGAGAAAACTTACATCTTCGGAAACGAGGCGACAAATATGTCTTCGAAATACAAATCGACGAAGACATAACACACAGCTTCGAATGTCCCAAAACTTTCTATTCGGTATACAAACAGCAGAAACTAAAGGAACTTGAAGTAGATTTAAAAAACAAACAGTCTCAAGGCCGCATATTAAGAGAGGCAGGAAATATTAACCACCGAGCTTCAGCTGCTTACATCACTAACATCAACCTGCGTGATGACATTCGATCCTTCACCGCAAGAGGACGTCTGCAGCTTCTTCAGTGTGAGAGCCTGATGCACCTTTACTACCCAACGATTCACACCAAGAGGTGCAAAATCTGCAACCACCCAACAGAAACTGTCTCTCATATACTCAACGGATGTACCAAGTTCCGAAAAATTTATCAAAACAGACACAACAGACTAGTCAACATCATTTGTGAGAAAGTAAAATCTAAAAATAAGGAATGTAGAATATTAAAGGACACCAATGTGGTACCAGCAATGTTTGAAATTAGCGAAATCAACTTTCTAAGCAGAAATACAAGACCTGACATTACCATTATTGATAAGGAAAACAGGAAGGTCACTATTATTGAGGTTGCAGTGCCTTTCGACGCGCACATACAAAAATGCTATGAAGAAAAATTCAATAAGTATTATCCGCTGTCCCTAGAAATTAACAACCTTAACTTTCATACTTATATAATTATTTTAATCGTTGGAAGCCTGGGGAATGTCCATCAAAGATTTAAAAGTGGTTTAATGAAGGTGAATGTTAACAAATATGAGGCAATGTTTCTTGCTAAGTATTGTAGCCTAAGTGCCATAATTGGATCTTATAAAATCTGGCGATTAAGGTGTAAAGTATACAACATGCAGCAGCTAGAATGATGTCCTAGGGCAGCTGTTCTGTACATGGCACAATTTCCTTGCAGACATAGTGTATAACATATTATGTCAGTACAATATGAATTGTATTCTTTGGAAATAAAGATTTTTGATATGTATGTATGTATGTATGTATGTATGTATGTATGTATCTATCTATCTATCTATCTATCTATCTATCTATCTATCTATCTATCTATCTATCTATCTATCTATCTATCTATCTATCTATCTATCTATCTATCTATCTATCTATCTATTTATCTATCTATCTATCTATCTATCTATCTATCTATCTATCTATCTATCTATCTATCTATCTATCTATCTATCTATCTATCTATCTATCTATCTATCTATCTATCTATCTATCTATCTATCTATCTATCTATCTATCTATCTATCTATCTATCTATCTATCTATCTATCTATCTATCTATCTATCTATTTATCTATCTGCCTATCTATCTATCTGTTTGTCTGTCTTTGTTTGTCCCTAACTGTCTCTTTCTGTTCCTGTCTGCCTGTCCATCTGTCTATCTGCCTGTCTATCTGCCCGTCTATCTGCCTGCCTGTCTGTCTGTCTGTCTGTCTGTCTGTCTGTTTGCCCCTTTTATTTAACTTCACAAAAGCTTATGTTCGAGCTTTATGACATCTGCCGCAATTTCTAGTTACATTGTGATGGCGTCCATGAGTTTAAGGCACCCCCTCCCCGGCCCCCCTAAAACCTATTATTTCCTATTTGAAGGTTAGAAAAAAAAAGAAAAGGAAAAAAAAACTGTTGACTAAACTTCTCTCAGTTGAAGAAAAGTACCCAAACCTACGTCAGTATATGGAAATGTCGCTGTCGTGACGCAGTACCCAAACCTACGTCAGTATATGGAAATGTCGCTGTCATGACGCAGTACCCAAACCTACGTCAGTATATGGAAATGTCGCTGTCATGACGCAGTACCCAAACCTACGTCAGTATATGCCAATGTCGCTGTCGTGACGCAGTACCCAAACCTACGTCAGTATATGGAAATGTCGCTGTCATGACGCAGTACCCAAACCTACGTCAGTATATGGAAATGTCGCTGTCATGACGCAGTACCCAAACCTACGTCAGTATATGCCAATGTCGCTGTCGTGACGCAGTACCCAAACCTACGTCAGTATATGCAAATGTCGCTGTCGTGACGCAGTACCCAAACCTACGTCAGTATATGGAAATGTCGCTGTCATGACGCAGTACCCAAACCTACGTCAGTATATGCCAATGTCGCTGTCGTGACGCAGTACCCAAACCTACGTCAGTATATGCAAATGTCGCTGTCGTGACGCAGTACCCAAACCTACGTCAGTATATGCAAATGTCGCTGTCGTGACGCAGAAACAAACTATTGTCTCTGAGGTTTATGTGGCAATAAAATGTTCAAAGACCAGGGAATAGCTACAGCCTAGGTCATATTTCATCGACAAGCCCTTGGCAATTTGATTGATGCTAGACCATTGGGTTTCTCAACTTTCCTTGACCCAAGGAAATTCGTTTTCCTGGCTTTTAATTCTGTAAAAACTTGGTTTACTTTTGGTCTGTCTCTCTCTACCTCCCCCCCCTCTCTCTCTCTCTCTCTCTCCCTGTCACTCCATCTCTCCCTCCCTCCCTCACTCTGTCTTTTTTAGTTCTTTCTATGTTTCCCCATTTCTCCCTTCCTCCCTCACTCTGTCTTTTTTAGTTCTTTCTATGTTTCCCCATCTCTCCCTTCCTCCCTCACTCTGTCTTTTTTAGTTCTTTCTATGTTTCCCCATCTCTCCCTTCCTCCCCCACTCTGTCTTTTTTAGTTCTTTCTATGTTTCCCCATCTCTCCCTTCCTCCCTCACTCTGTCTTTTTTAGTTCTTTCTATGTTTCCCCATCTCTCCCTTCCTCCCTCACTCTGTCTTTTTTAGTTCTTTCTATGTTTCCCCATCTCTCCCTTCCTCCCTCACTCTGTCTTTTTTAGTTCTTTCTATGTTTCCCCATCTCTCCCTCCATCCCTCACTCTGTCTTTTTTAGTTCTTTCTATGTTTCCCCATCTCTCCCTTCCTCCCTCACTCTGTCTTTTTTAGTTCTTTCTATGTTTCCCCCGTCTCTCCCTTCCTCCCTCACTCTGTCTTTTTTAGTTCTTTCTATGTTTCCCCATCTCTCCCTCCATCCCTCACTCTGTCTTTTTTAGTTCTTTCTATGTTTCCCCATCTCTCCCTTCCTCCCTCACTCTGTCTTTTTTAGTTCTTTCTATGTTTCCCCATCTCTCCCTTCCTCCCTCACTCTGTCTTTTTTAGTTCTTTCTATGTTTCCCCATCTCTCCCTCCATCCCTCACTCTGTCTTTTTTAGTTCTTTCTATGTTTCCCCATCTCTCCCTTCCTCCCTCACTCTGTCTTTTTTAGTTCTTTCTATGTTTCCCCATCTCTCCCTCCCTCCCTCACTCTGTCTTTTTTAGTTCTTTCTATGTTTCCCCATCTCTCCCTTCCTCCCTCACTCTGTCTTTTTTAGTTCTTTCTATGTTTCCCCATCTCTCCCTTCCTCCCTCACTCTGTCTTTTTTAGTTCTTTCTATGTTTCCCCATCTCTCCCTTCCTCCCTCACTCTGTCTTTTTTAGTTCTTTCTATGTTTCCCCATCTCTCCCTCCATCCCTCACTCTGTCTTTTTTAGTTCTTTCTATGTTTCCCCATCTCTCCCTTCCTCCCTCCTCCCTCTCTCACTTTCTGTGACTCTTTCTCTTTCTCCTCCTCCTCTCTCACACCGTTCCGTCTTTCCTTCCTCTTTCTCCCTAATTTTCTTGTTGCCTTCTTTCCCTCTCTCTTTCCTTCTCTCTTTCTTTCTCTGCCTCTCTTCCCCCATCACTGCCTTCCTCCATGCATCTCTCCTTCTTTAAGAGAATTAATTTGCCAAGTTGCCATTAACCTCATGGATCAACAAAGGTGGGCTTTGTGATAAAAATAAATGAAATTGTCTATGCGTGTGTTTGTGCTGTGGAGGAATGGGAAAGAGGGCATGTAGCTGGAGAGAGAAGGGGGGGGGGGAAGAGAAGAGAAGAGAAAGAGAGAGAGAGAAAGAGAGAGGGGAAGTGAGACAAAAAGAAAGAGAGAGAATGGGAGAGAGAAGGAAAGAGAGAGAGAGAGGGAGGGAGGGGAGAGAGAGAGAGAGAGAGAGAGAGGGAGGGGGGAGAGAGAAAGCGAGAGTGTAAGTGGGAGCCAGAAGGAGAAAGAGAGAGAATGGGAGAGAGGAGGAAAGAGAGAGAGCAAGAGAGAGACAGAGAAGAGAGAGGAAGAGAGGGAGAGAAAGAGAGAGAAAGAGAAGAAAGAGAGACAGAGAAAGAGAAGGAGAGAATGGTAAATGAGTAAATAATGAAAGTGAGGTGCGATAAATGCGAGGAGGTGAGGCTGCAGGATACAATAGTCATGTTGTTGTGGTAATCGGTGCGACGAGCTTGGAAAATCATGTGGGTGGAAGTTAATTAAAGTAATGGACGGTTGGGGGCCAAGACTTGGTTGCACCTGGAAAGAGATGGAGGGGAAATATGGAGGAGGCAGTGGCGTACCCAGAGTGGGGCAGGTGGGACATGACTGTGTCCGGGGGATGGGGGAGGGGGTGATGGGGTGAGGGTAGGGGTCAGGGCGCGTTTTTTTTTTTTTCTCTTTTCTTGCTGTTTCTTTATGACAGAAAATTGCACTTTGCAGATAAGTAAGTGTCTGTAACATTATTTTCTAATAGGTAAAAGAAAACAGTATCTTGGAGGTTTTATGGTAAGTCTTTTAAACTGCTGTTTGTGTATCATTATTGTATTTGCAGGAAAGGTTTGGAAGTCTTAAATGAAAATGGAAGGAGTAATGGAAGAGAAAAAATGGATACGCAGCGAGAGAGAGAGAGAGAGAGAGAGAGAGAAAGGAGACAGAGAGAAAGAGAGAGAAAGAGAAAGGGAGAAAATATTCCCAAGTGAAATGCCAAAAGAAATGCCAGAGCGGGAGAGAGAGAGAGACAGAGAGAAAGAGAGAGAGAGAGAGACATAGAGACAGAGAGAGAGAGAGAGAGAGAGAGACAGAGAGAGAGACAGACAGAGAGAGAGAGAGAGAGAGACAGAGAGAGAGAGAGAGAGCGACAGAGAGAGAGAACGAAAGGCAGAACAACATTTCAAAATGAAATCCCAAAATGATATGGCCAGAGTAAGAGGGGGGGGGTGGGGGAGTTGGAGGGGTTGGGGGGGGGGGGCTTGAGAGAGAAAGAGAGAGAGAGAACGAAAGGCAGGAAAATATTTCAAAACGATATGGCCAGTGCAAGATAGAGAGAAAGAATGCAGCTAAAGACAGACAGGTGAAAGCGTTGATGTGCATCACAATAAAGCCATTGGCCTCAATCTGAACATCATCCACTTAACCCTTTCCATCCCGCACCCACCTTGCCATCTTCACACATGGAATTAGCCCGAGTTCTCACATATTAAAGGAATTAGCCCGAGCGGATTTGCTTTGAAAAGTTAAGAAAGAGGAAAGTATGAAGGACAATAAAGGAAAACTGAGGTATTAGGAAAGTGCAGGTCCTGTTCTCTTTTCCTCTTCCCTCCCCCACTCCCCTCCCTCTTCCTTTTCTCTTTCCTACAAGGTCTCTTTCTTTCCCTCCCTCCAACTAGTGACCTTAGTTCTTGGTATTTTTTCTGAAAAGCCGGATAAATTTTAATGTGTAGAAGACATCTAACAAATGCTCACCTTGACTCTTGTTTAAAATGCGTTGTGGTACTTACCAAGCTGTTTCACAGTTCCTGAAGCCACAAAACGTTTAATGTCGAATGCCTCAGCTGTGCAAAGAAGTGGAGTTGGAACAAACAAGAACTGAACGATGTCGCGATCTCCCACATCCTTCTTTTTTCCCACAACCTTCCAGCATTCTTTCTGTTCTCATCTTCTGTCTGTTTGCACACGTCCTACAGTCGCGCTTTTCTGTCGTCTCTACATACATTACATTATCTCATTTCAGGTTTTCTCCGTCTAACTCCGGCATGAGCAATCTGTTATGTAGTAAGGGCCAGACCTGGGAAATGCAAGGATGCAAAAAGCCAGCTGCTCTCACCTTATATTAAAGCCCTTTTGATAATAGGCATGCTATTTATTTCAAAAGTAATATTTAACGATTTTTTTTCAATTTGCTTATTTGAGGGGGGGGGGGGTGAGTGTGTTATATAATATATATAATATATATATATAAGCTTAAAAGCCGTGTTCAGTGCGGATACCCCTCCTCAATCCCAAACCTTGCCCCGAACATCACTTTCTGCCCTCTCTGCATCTTCATCGGCAAACGGAAATATTTCCCAAAGCAAGCAGCAGAGTATTCCTGTGTTCTTAGTTCAGCCGCAAGCATGTCGCCTACTTTAAATCAGCCGTCGGCAGTGACTTGCATACGGCAGGAAGTGTTCACGTTACGGGCCATGTGCTCGTGAAAAAGAGGGACCAGAGGTGAGCAGTCAGCGACACAAAGAAAACTCAAAAAAAAAAAGTGAAAAACCCAATCGTCCATGCACCCTCCAAGGTATTCTGACACTTCCATGTAAAATGTGGATACTGTAAATGGTCTACTACAAAAAAATGTTGCGTTCAAGGGTGGTCAATTTGTAAATTATGTACATGAATGTAGATTTCTCTTTCAGTTAATTAAAGGATGTTCCAAAATTAAAGTTTGGACTTCGAGCTACATAATTGCCATATGGCACGGGGGGGGGGGGGGGGGTTAAAACAAGTCAGCTCTAAGAAGTGGTTGTTGCCCTTTAAACTTAATCTGATATACTGTTGTCTCTATCTGTCCCTCTCCGTCTCTCTCTCTCTCTTTCTCTCTCTCTGTTCCTCTCTCTCTCTCTCTCTAAACCCCTCTCGTCCCCCCCCCCGTCTCCCCCTCCCTCTTACCTCTCTTAAAGACTGCAGATCTCACCAGTACACTTAGACTTATGCCCCGATAGCACTCCCACGCCTTCATCAAGTTCTGAAAGCTCAGAGTTCTAAGCAATTCACGAAATATCATAAAAACCACAGAAAAACGGTGGGGTCGCAGCAGGGCTATAAGCAAAGTCAAAATTGGGCAAAAAGAAAAACTTGTATGTTGCACAGCCCCGCGTGAGAAATTTGTGTATTTTCTGTCTTCTCTTTAGTTTGCTTTGTATTGTTTGGGTTTTATTTCTCACGCGGGGCTTTGCAACATACAGCCTTTTCTTTTTGCCCAATTTTGAGAGTTCTAAGCAAGTAGGAAAGACATTACGTCATTTAGACACACTACAGCAAAGCAACCTTCACTGCTCATCTGAGCAACCCTTACCTAATCTAATTACACCCCCGTGACTATGCTAAATGTTACCAGCGACTCAGTGACCAAACTCTCTCAAATAAATTATTCAACTGGTTAGCTCCCTTGACAGAAATGTCTGGAAATGTCATAGGCGGTCGAGGAGCAATAGTTCATTTTGTGTAACTTTCTTTGTCTTATTTAAATAACTTTTCTCGAACATTTGTCGATTTTATGTCCTGCAGTTACTACTTAACCTGTTAGTTTTGTGTCTTTTGCTTGTTCTGGTTAAACACTAGAAAGAATTAAAAATGCAGTTGGTCTAGCCAGACCAAAGGGGTGTGTGTGTGTACGTGTGTGTGTGTGTGTGTGTAAGGAGGGGGAAAGGGGGTCAACAGGCCACTTGGCCTATGATTTTGAGGGGGCCTAATCACTTGGCCAGATGGCAAGGGGGCTGGGCCCTTTGAGAAAAAAAAAAAGTAATGATATTGTAGATTGAGTCAGTGGGAACCTATCGGCATGATGTATTATTTGAGGAAGATTCTTTCTGTCGTATCGTTCTGTTATATTCTATCTGTCATCTTGCATTTCCCTGGGTCAATGTGGCCGGTATCGTGTCCACGTGCTTTCTCAAAACTCGAACTCAAATTCTGGAGGAAAAATATCATGAATAGTATTATTATGCAGATAGGATAACTGAAACCAGCATAGTGCAAATTTAGTTCGGTATGTATTTCTTCAAGACATTCAAACAAAAATACAAAAAATGAGGAGTTTGAAATAGGTACCTGTATATCCCATCTGGCATGCGTCTATTACCAGCTTTATACGAGCCTATCCCTGTTTTGTTACTGGCATCACAGATATTTCAAAATATTGTTTTAACCCTCTAAATCTGCGCCAAGACATAGATTGCCTTATCCAGAACTCTCCAATACAAAAAGCACAACTGATCTAAGTAAGATAGTCGTCATGAAGTAAATGGACCATTAGAAATATTTATTAACAAAAATTGTAAATTAATTTGTTGGCGCCACTGAGCACCACAGGAAATGTTTCGAAAATGGAGCGTGGGAGTAAAGGGTTAGTAGTGACCAGCAGTTTACTATTTTAATTATTTATATCCAAACCACAAAATTGGTTCTTGTTTGTTCCAACTCTACATTTAGCACAACTGAGAAATTCGTCGCTTAACGTTTGCGTATAATTTTAGTCTTGTGATAAGGATTAAGAATAAATTGGGGTTGTGAAACAGTTTCGTAAATGCCACAACGTATTTTAAACAAGTCTCAAAGTGTACATTTACTACACCATCTATGCTAGAAGATCTCCAGTTTTTCAGAAAACGGAAATAAAGCAAACAAGAAGTAAGGTCAGTAACCCCCACACGTCAGTATTTCAAAGTGCCGTTTCAACACATAACTCTCCTCACCCCCGGGCTAATTGTTAGTGCTGGCATCGGATGTTAATGATAAAAATTCGATTTGTTGTTGGTTGATTAGATTTCGTCTCTCTCATAACAGCCAAAAGGCTGTTGCTGAAAGAAACAGGTTGACTATTAAACAAAATTAGTTCAAATCCTGTGGTTTTTGGTTGTTTTATTTTCAAATCGATCCCGTTTATTCCAATTTGTGTTCGGTTCTTGCATTTCAATCTTGTCATAAATTTCACGCAAGTCTCCATTGCTCAGATCACAGTATTATCTGGACAAGAAGTGTTTCTCAACCTGTTTAATCGCACACACCACTTCTAATTAACAACAACAAAAAATAAAAAAATATGCCCCACCATGATCGGACGAACTTTGTATACAGTAGGCGAAATATTTTAGAAACAATTACATATTCAGTATGTATAAATTCAAAAGAAATTTCAATTATAAGGACTTTAACAAACAGCAGTTTATCCATACAGTTAAGTTAAAATACACAATGAAATTAAGATTTCCATGAAAATTCCCGATGTCCCATTCTGAAGCACAATCCCACCAAAATATTGCCCACACCACTGGCTTTTGTCCCACTTTGAGAACTACTGATGTAGAGTCTTGTCAGCAATTTGTACTGGTGGGGTGAGACATAATGTTTGTAACACCACAAAACATTACAACTCCACCCCTCCATATTTGACAGGATTTATATGAAGAGACGAAAGAGGTAAGTCGACCTAAAAAGATTGTTGATAAGACAATTTGTTAAAAAGATCACGAGGCTGTGCATTTATTTAAGGTGCATTCACAAAATAACCATTGCATATAACGTAACTGGACAAAAACTTGAATCATATTCACAATGTTTAACTACGTGTTTCAAACCTGAATGTCCTTGGGGTGAACATGAAGATGACATAGTCTGTGAATATTTAATGTGAACACACCAAGTCATTTCCGATTTACGGTAACCTTATCCACTGCACCCATTCTGATTTCCAAGTAGCGATCATGGTTGATAGAGTGGGTCCTGCGACACTGTCTGATTAGAAGACAGCTTTATACATAATAGAACAGATCTCCTAGTCGGGTTCTTATGCCATTTGGTTCACGCTTGCTCCACGGGGATGTTGTCTTACTGAGAAATGGCGCATTTGTCATAAATACATAATGTTTATGGAGTTTTCCAGTGCCAGAAATACTTCTGTGTGAGTAACCGAGGCAATAAAAATAATAATAGTGATAATAATAATAATAACAAAAATTATTTTAAAAAATAAATAAATAAATAACTATTAGATAGCGCTTCAACTCGTCATTATTATGCAAACTCTAAAGGTTTTGCAGTCATTCTTCAAACAAAAGTCAATTCGTCGATACAAAGAACAAACTGAATCTACGGTAACATTTAGAAACAGCTATAGTTGCATTCGACCAATTGAAACTATGGGACTTATGATGTTTTTTGCTAACATTCCAGTGTCTTGAATATATCTCAGGTTCTGAGGCAGCAAATTCCAGAATTTCCAACAAGAACAGTTACATTCACCGAGTGGCTTGAGAGACATAGCTGGACTTGTTTATTATGTTATATCAGCTAGTGCTCGCTGTTGGTGTGGTAGGACAGCAAGACATAAGCATAATGATAATAACAATAACAATGAAAAGAAACATTAAAACGTCTGTCTCAAGCTGTTTGTTCAAATAATAATACCACATCTACTCCTCAGTGCAAATTCAACCATACAACGACATCACTCACTGATAATAGGGAGCTTAATAATCAGTTCCCACCGTCATTGTCGTGAAGACATTACAGCATTACTGAATGTGGGCGTGGGCCTAACCGTTAGTGCAAAGATAAAGGCGACGTATAGCATGTGCAAAAATATTACCAAATTGAATTTGAATTGCTTTTGCAACAGCCAGACGTCTCTTCTGTGCGTATAGAAGGACTGTAATTTGAAATGACAAAGAGCGATGAGTGCAGTCGAGATTACCGACGCAGGTGACCCAGAATCCAAATGTTCCAGTACCACCACCAACCATATAAGACTACATCATAACCCTCTACTCCTACCCCTCCCCTCCAGCCAGAATCACTTCGTCAGTTCGACGTAGACTGCCGTAAGAACGGTAGAATTACGTAGGGCGGCTTCCTTACACCAAACCTATGTCGGCACAACAACATCATTCCTAGGCACAGACTTGACGTCAATCTTACGGGTCGGAATTCTGTAGGATTGCTGGTTTGGCCATCCCCCATTCAGTGTAAGGCTAGGAACACACTGCACCCGCCTAACTGATCCCTGTCGTCCCCGAAAAAAAAAAGTGTTCGTCAAATTTCTTCCTGCAATTACCTGAAACAGAAATGTTCCATTATATTGAGCCAGGCGATCAATTTACTGCAGGCGTTATGTCTCTACTCTAAGGACGCCAAAAGCCAAAACACTTGTTGGACGGAGATTCTCCCCCTCTAAACATCTCATGAAATCTCACCCTTTCATACCGTTTCAATTCTTACAACTGTTCTGTTTTCTCCACAGATCCAGCACAAATATGCACAAGCTTCTAATGGTCATCGTCCTGGTTCTCTCATTGGCCATCCTTCAGGTCACGTGTGACGACGCCATGTTGGCGCCACCAGAAAGACCAGCGGAATTCAAGAGCCCAAATGAGCTGAGAAAGTACCTGAAAGCTCTCAACGAATACTACGCCATTGTAGGCAGACCGAGGTCAGTGGTGATCTAGGCAGGAAAGGAGACCAAAACTGATTGATTTTTAGTGCTGACCACAGTGTATTAAATGTGCTCTAGTTGGGCAGCGTGATCTGAGCCAAATAAATTCTCACCCTCTCTTTTTAAAAAAAAATATTGTTAGCTTTTTTCTTTTAAGTATGTCCGTAAAATGGCTCGAGTCTAAAATATGTGCTTGAAGAAAACTTAGTCATGTTTCAGCTTCTACCTTTCCTTTTGTAGCTATTTTTTTTTCCTCAACTGGCACCGAAACCCCTCTCCCTGGTTTGTGTAGGGTGGCGGGGGGATTATTGTTGTAAGAATCGGACTAAACAAATAAAAATTTCGACAGTTAGCTTTTTGGGATAGATGTAGCGGATATCATGTAACATGAGGTTGTAACAGCTGCAGCGTCCTGTTGAAAGGTCAACGCTTTAAAGCCCAAACCAAGGCGCACGGTACGGCTGTAGCACAGAATGTGGATGTCGTTACTGATGTTGTGGTTTGCTGGACTGCCAGTGATTTTGAGGGAACACCTGACATTAACAAGACAAGAGAAAGATTGATTATGCTCTGGTTTGGGCCTGCACCGGTGGAAAGTGGAACGTAATCAAGTAATCTTTCAGCGAAGTCAAAACATGCCTCTGGTGAAGGGTTTAATATTATCATCCTCTACTGAATTAGTATCTCACAGGGTCGAGTATCCGTAATCAATATATAGAGTTGCCAATCTAGAAGATTCACTGAGAGGGAGATGATCGGTTATTGTCAAATGCTGGTAATCTGTCACTTATGTACCATATCGTGCTGATATCACAAAATCTACTACCCCTAGCTCTAAGAATTGGCAATTTGCGTAGAACGTCTTCTCTGATGAAAACGTTGAAGTTTTTCTCCAATTAAGTTGGAGGTGCGCCAGAAGTTGTCTAAGAAATTTGAGGAAACGATAATGCTATTTTTGAAAGATTTCAAGATAAGCACGTCTGTATGCTTACTTATTTGTTTGTTTTTTCATGAATATTTAGGTGTTTGGTGCCAGATCTGGCTACTGAAAAGATTTGGGAGTTTTGACGTACTTATCGCTTACAAAAAATGCGCAACAAGTTCTGTACAATCCCGAAACTATTAAGCAAAGCATCTGGTGCACAATGAAGACGTATTGAACACGATTTTCAGCGACTTTCGTGTGACCAACTGTAATTATACAGTGTACTTTCTGAAGCTGAACCTGAGTTCTTGATGAAGAAATATTTGTAAAATTGTGAGAACAATCCCTAGTGTGTCTGATAGTGTTATAAACCTCGTGTGATGAGGAATAAAATCGCCGGTCAGACTATTGTCCTAATGGCGGCAACCATACTGCCGTCCACTCCGGTGGCAAAATAATTGGCGCTTTGATTTCTCCAGAAGTATCAAGCGCCAGTATAGTTCCTCTAATACAGTTTGCAACGTTTCCTAACAATTCTGCTACATGATGGTTGAGTACTTTTTTCAAACTGCCTGTAGTTTGCTGGGGACACTTGGCACGTTTTTCGAAAGACACAGATTTTAGACTATTTCTCCTGACAGTAGCAATTGGTGTGGGCATTATTTGCGTTGATTCAATATATAATAATTGGCCGTGGAGAATCACAGCATGTCAAAAACAGTAATTATAATTATTCTTGTTCCATGGTCTGTAATACAAAAAAGACACACATCATTATCCCGCTATGAGACAATACTGATGTGGCCTTTCGTCCGGACCATTCTATTTGTGTTTAGCGCACGTCACAGACGGGTCAGATTTCCTTTGTAAATTGAAAATTACTGGCAATTTTGATTGATTCTAAGCCCCCATACGGTGGGATATAATTTGAATGCACTTTCAGCTCTCTGATTTTCTCTGATTTGATGCAATGTTATCCTTTCAAGTGCTCAGCAATTTACCAGAAATAGATTTGGGAGGCCAGTGGAACACGCCACAAATCTAATATAAAAAATGGCGAAACTACGCCAGACGCTAAGACCAATTGCAACGAGACAAAACCTTTTTTGACATGGTCTCCCGATTTCAGACATACGCTGGCTCTCCATGCCAAGTTACGCACATTCGATGCGACGTAAATACAAACAACACGACAAAATGCGAGTGACGGTAATGGTTGCTAATCTGTTATAACTTACAATTTCAGATAACATTTAACTTTTACCAGCATTCTTAGCTTGGCATCCTCTAATGTCCCCACAATTTTCCTTTTTAAAATCAAATTTTCATGAGAGGAAAACCACAATAATTTCCCGTTTTTTTGTGTTTTTTTATTGTTGTTTTTTTTCTGTAGCTAATTTCTGGTAACAAGAGAAGCATTAGAATTCACAACGGCCAAAAGAGTGTCGCACTTCATTGGACCATAAGCACCCTGGCCGTACCTGTTATAATATTTTTAAGTGACCTGGTCGGCTATGGTAATACTTCAGGCTGCAGTGCGGTTCTTGCTCGTGTCTCTATCCTCTAATGCATACTTCAGTGGCCTACAAGCGCAGTTGCCAGACACAGGAACATACTCTACTGAAACCGTGACTTGTCGGTACATCACAGGAGAAAAAAAAAATAGTTACATTGAAAGGTTGGAATTACCCAGGTACACAGCAATTAAATAGACCTGAGCGAGCGTTCTTCTCTGTTTGTTGGGCAATGAGTGAATGAATGGGATGAACACCTTCGCTGGTGTCATGAGGAGTTTCAAATCTTGTACTTTGCATCTTTCTTGTGTATGTTTTGAATTGGTCGTTAGGCTTACAATACATGGACTTGTTTTGTTGGACTCAATCGTTTTCAAACACGGAGTCTGTAACAAACTTTTAAAATCACTGAAAATTGTGTTTTTTTTTAAAGTCATTCAGCCATAACCTTTGCAGTGGCGATGGACAGTGGGACGTTGATGACTTTTATATACATGTAAAATAATCAATAAATAATAATATATTTTGGAACTTCTTGGACTGAATCTGTTTTACACTTGCGATGACGACATACATGACTCAAAGGTGTCTACTCATCATCTTAACACATGCAGACACGCGCTTCACCACTTTTCCTTTACTTTATTATATCAACAAATCCATTTCCCAATCCCAGATTTTCTGAAACACGACATAAATGTATTGGCTGAGCAGTGATGACTCATAGTAATGTCAGTCTTTGATTGGTTGTTTCCTTCTGTTGCAGATTTGGCAAGAGGAACGGCCCATCAGCCAACGCAGATTACTATAGATCTAACGGTTTGTTTGTTTGTTTGTTTGTAGTTTCTGACTGAATGTTTCCACTTCATGATCACAGTGACTGATTTGTGTACATTGTTCGTGAAATAAGTGTCTCAATTGCATTGCCCAGACGGCATTGAGGATAGATAGATAGATAGATAGATAGATAGATAGATAGATAGATAGATAGATAGATAGATAGATAGATAGATAGATAGATAGATAGATAGATAGATAGATAGATAGATAGATAGATAGATAGATAGATAGATAGATAGATAGATAGATAGACACATCACAGAGTCGACTCAACGACTTGATGTCAGTTTCCTGTAACAAACTTGCTCATAACATGCAATTTTGTTCTCCACATTATCCAGACAGAACTTCCCGTTTTTTCACATCCACATACAATTTTTAACAAAGTTTCTTTTCTTGTATTCCTGAAAAGGTAAAAAATCACGCAAGTTGACGAGATATCGACTCTCAGTGAGGGTTCTGTACTTTTATGTATCAACAAGATGATGTATGACTTGGACAATCTCTAAAAGCATGATCCTTGTTTCGAGGATATGTGATATTATTTGCATGTAAATGTTATCTCCCAATGAATACTTTCTCTCATTCCCGGTCACTCACTCTCTATTTGTTCTTTCTTTCCTTCCGCTAGAGTAGGCGAAGGATACGCCGATGAACGTTCTGTTTGGAGCGACTATTTCTAAATGACGTCACAGCCTACGTCACAACATATCTGCAGCGTCCTGTTCCCTGAACATGGCGGGTCATTGTTACAGTCGTGGGTGCAATACAAATCAAATTTAACTTTTTTCATATTTGTTTGTAGCGAGGATGATGAGAATATTTCTTGAATTGTAAAAAATTGGACCTTGCAATACACAGTCTGTTTGGTGTTCTAATTTTTTGTTTCCTTACTCTTAAAAAAAAATTATTTGTCTTATTTTGTGCTGTGATTGACACTTTTGTAAACATCAACTCCCTGTGATTCCAAGGAAAATGATTATCATGAGGTTTGAAGCATGTGGTGCAAGTTAAGCAGAGACACCACATTAGGGAATTTAAAGATATTTAAAAAACAAAATAAAACGAAACAGAATTCTATTTTGTCTACAGCCACATCTTCTCGGTGAAACCTTGTCATAAAATATTCTGACTCAGCCTACACTCATAAGAACAGTTTAAAAACCAAGAATCCGAGTTACTCAGTTTTGGGAAAAGTGGACCTTGGAATTTACTGAAATGATATACTGGCAAAGCAGATTCCCGGAAGTGAACACAAAAAAAAAAAGGGCCACTTTGATATGACATACCAGCATGGACGAGACACATACCAGTGATATGTTCACTTGAATAAGACAAAATCCTTCTGGGAATAATCTGGATTCTTCCTTTCGTCACTTTTCGTATTATTTGGTTAAAAAAATCAACTGTAGGCTGATATATGGCTGACACTGAAATGTTGTTTATACAGAAATATTGCATGGCAGGTGTTTATCGAAGAAAAAAGGCGTAAAATGTAGCCACCAATGAAATGATGTGTACGTACTTTTTTTGTATCAATAAATAGTGAGGTCCAAAAACCCTTGAACTGTAAGTGGCCTTTTGTTTATTTGTTTCTTACTCGATGTCGTTGTTCTTTGGTGTAAAGCTGTGTCTTCATGTGTAAGGAAATGGAAACGGAAAAGTCAAAAATCCATGAAGTATACACCGTTTCCGACAACAAGGAAAGGTCGCATTAATTAAAGGATCTTTGACGATCCACTGAAACTCGGTGGATGTTTGACTCTTCCGTTTCCTCACATCTGAAAACACAGTTTAACTGTTGTAGTTGTATAACATCGATGTTCTAGTTCGTTTGTATGTATTGTAATGGTGTTGTTTTGTACATGTCATACTAATATCTCGTTGACAGTTATTGTCCCGTTTACATGGTAACTTGCAAATGACAAGGGTTATATCATTATATCAGTGTTAACTGATTACGAGGAACTTCCCAGATCATTGGACACTGAATGCAATTTTGTCTTGACTAGTGTCCTTTTTAACACTGCAACACCGTCTTCATTTATTTAGACATCATCCAAATATTTCCTGCCATACCACAAAAAATGGATCTTCAGAAAACAACAACAACTACAGTAATAACAATAACGACCAAAAAAACTAAGCCCTGTGACACACTTGTCCTTCATTTTACACACTAGCCATTGTCATCTGGACCTTTCAGTTGTTTAAGGTAGATTAACTATCTGTCAACCTGGCGACAAATATTGTGTTTCCTGCGAAAAAAAACATCAATTTCCAGTATACTGACCAAAAACCAAAGACGAAACAAACCAATCTGGACTAATTCTGGGTCGCTAATCAGGAAAACCATAATTATTCCTTTTTTTTTCTTTGTTCAAATTTTAGCTCGAGATATTGTGCTGCAGAATTAAAACAATTATTATCAAGAAGCGTGCTTTCAATGGCTTTATTTTTTTTTTTTTTGCGCGTCTTTTTCTCTCAACGGACATTCGTATGTTTTCTTAAATAGGATTCCCCCTCCTGTGTTATTGTAGATAAGCATATTTTTGAGGTTTGATACTTTTTCGGAAAAACGCGCTCGTCAAAAATAAGCAAAAAAAAAAAAAAAACGCTTTGGAGGAACATTTTTTTTTTTAGGTTCCCTTTCAATTTGCTCATGTTGTTATTATGTTAGGATATCAGAATTCCTACACTTGCCAGTGGCCTTGACCTGCACAATGTTTACGAAAGAATCGGGTGGGTACACGACCTTTTTTTTTTTTGAGGTAAAAAAAAAAAAAAGGCAACGCTCTTGAGATCAAGGCCCTGAAATAGGTTTGAAACTAAACTCCGAACATATTTATTATGGCTATTTCGCCAGTAAAAAGGTAAGCACGATCAAAAGGCTCAACTTAAACCTTTTTGAGAAATGATTTCATGGCGTCAGCAAAATTCAGATTTAGCCAACTGGTGGGAGTTATATTATGCTTTTGAAAACAAAATATCACTCTTTGTGTTATTTCAAGGGCGGAATTTGCAGACAGGCTCGTGTGACTTTTGTTTTTTCACGGAGATATTTGTGCCAATTTAGAAAACTAGTGCAAAAGGCACGTGCCCCAAGGGGGGGTATAGATGGGACTTCTACCCTGGTACTGACATCTAAACATCAAATGTGAAAATCCTAGCCAAATGGCAGATTTATAAAATACCTAAAATATTTCATGACATTCAATAACATTAGAACATATTGTTACAGTTACAAGGCAATAAAATCACAAGCATACAGAACTCAATATAGCACAATGCCACATTGTCTTGAATTGAAGATAGAATAATGCTCACGCTCATTACTTTGTCGAAAGTGAGTCAAGTTAGGTTTAACCAGCAAACAACAATAAATACTATGCTATTACACTTTTAAACAAATTTTATTGATTGTTTCGCTGCTGAAAGCCAGATTTAAAAAAAAAAAAGCAAGCTTATCTTTTACCCTTATTAAATTTTCCAGCGTCCAACATAATTATTCTTTGCCACATGGACGGTACATGCTTTGAGGCTTCTACGTTAATAATGGAGTATAAATTGGAGCAAGAACACTTGACAATAAAATAGTAACAAATTCTCTCTGACACTGTCTGTCTGTCTGTTTTATTGGGTCTGTTGGTTTTTTTTTGTCTCCCTTCTTCCCTCCCTCTTTCCTGTCTATCTGTCTGTCTGTTTGTCTTTCTGTCTGTCTGTCTGTCTGTCTCTCTCTGTCTGTCTCTCTCTCTCTCTCTCTCTCACTCTCTCTCTCCCACTCTCTCTCTCTCTCTCACTCTCTCTCTCCCACTCACTCTCTCTCTCTCACTCTCTCTCTCCCACTCTCTCTCTCTCTCTCTCTCACTCTCTTTCCCACTCTCTCTGTCTCTCTCTCTCTCACTCTCTTTCTCTCTCTCTCTCTCTCTCTAATTAAATACTCACAAATCCGTGCTGTACGAAACATTCCAGGCTTAATGGAGACACATATATATTTTCAAAGCCCCAGTTGGACCTGCGATATAGGGTGCAATCAGTCTTCCAATTGCTCCAAAATATTGAAGTTTGCATTTATAAACTTCATGGTTTTATTTCAGGCAGGGCTCTTTACAAAGTGAAAATCATTTGAAATAACAGCATACAAACTCAATGTGCAGACCTCTAGGCATGTAGACAGTCATAATGAGGATCTTTTGAACAAGGAAATAAAGTTAAGAAAATATTTAAAAAATAGCATTGTTTTAAATTAAAAACATTAGACTGCTGGCTTTATGAATTGTTCAAATTTTGGAAGTGAGGATTCCATGTATGAGAGAAAGGACTTCTGTCACTGAGACGCGGCGAAGAACACAATCAAGAAAAAATATTAGGTGCATGTCGCATCATTAGTTCTGGTTTGTTCCAAATCTCCTTTTTGCACAGCCGAGAAATTCGACGTCAAGCCTTTGCGGCTTTGGTATTATGATAAGGAATAAAATTAAATACAAACTGTAAAGCAGCCTGATAAGTGCCACAACGCATTTTAAACAGGTGTAACAGCGTGCATTACTTTGTTATGCCTCTTCTACATACTAAACAGTTTCCAGAAAGAAAAAAACAAACTAAGATCGCAAAATGCTACAGGTGTTGCCATTTCTAGTAACATATAAATGTCATTTCTTTTGTTCAAACTATCTTTTATTTCCTGAGACTCAGTGACGTCTTCTTCTGCGATACATAACCAAGCATGAATTAAACGACACAACGAATATTATTGAACCACAAATAAAAGGAGGTCGAGGAAAGTAATCAGCCACTGAAAAAGTACACGTGAAAAACTCTTTATGAAACAAACTCATTGTTACCACAAAGAAGGGGTGAGTCACAACATGAAAATAGCAAGGAGGCTGTGGAATTACAAGAGTCAGTTTGAAGTTAATTGTTATCTGACTTTCTGGCAATTTGTCTTCAGCTGCAGAACTGAGGCTTGGGATTTACTTACAACTGACAAACTATGGCCGCCGCTTTATCTATAAGTAAAAACGAAGGATTAGGCTTCTACCCACAACTAAAGAACTAAGGACTTGGCTTTAGCTAGAACTGAAAAGCTAAGGCTTAGCATGATCTAAAACTGGAGAACTAACCACTGGTTTTATTTGAGCTCTATATTCAGCAGGAGGTCAAAAACCAAGGACTGGGCTCTATCTACAGCTGATGAACTAAGGCCAAGACACTATGAGCACAAAGAAAATTGATCATAGGCGGTCATAATCTCAGCAAACAGTATAAAATTTATTAATAACCGCTATTGTAATGGTCTCTGGAATAATGCCAATGGTTATCAATTCAATGATGGCTTCAAACTTAAGGTACTCGTGTATTCGGTTTTTTCCGGCAACCAGTCTATTGTGTAACCTCTTTAGCCGTTTTCCAAAATGGGAAAAATTCACCTAAAAATAGGATATTAACCAGTGCCAATGCATATAATAGGGAACTACCAGAGGCGAAAGAAGCCCAAGTTTCGTGACTACCGGAAGTACACGCACTGCCATTTTATTCTGTGGTACCAACGTGACCGGGAAATAAACAGTAATAATCTAAAAAAAAAAAAAACACATGCTGGAGTGTATTTTCCCTTGTCGCGAAACACGGGAGGTGCTCTACACCTAGGACACACACACATACCATGACCCAGAGAGACAGAGAGAGGGAGACAAATAGAGAAGCAGGGGGAGAGAGAGAGAGACACGGGGCGAGGGAGAGAGAGAGAGAGAGAGAGAGAGAGAGAGAGAGAGAGAGAGAGAGAGAGAGAGGGAGAGAGAGAGAGTTGCAGTCAAAAAATGTATACTCTTGAAAAGTACACAATCTTATGGTGTATAAACAATTGCTGCGTAGTACATCTATGGCTGTATCAGAAAAGGCGTGCACACAAACCTAGCAAAAGAGCAAAATCAGCAGTATCTTGTCACGATAGCTGTAACTCAGATAGCTGCAATTTTAAACCTGGTGTTGTTTGCTGTATCAGAACCCTAGATACGCCACTACTTTGAAATATAATATCTTGCTTTAGCAATCCATTAAGAGCCGGTCTTTTGATCCATGCCATTTACGTCATTTTTATTAAAATAGTGTACATTATTTCTGTGTAGTGTGACACCTTCGAATAGATCCACTTGAAAGTGCAAATTTGATACGAAAATGATAAATTTATTCAAGGGAAAGACAAAGAACGCCCAGAACAGTTAATGTGGTACAGCTGTACACTGATCCAAAGATCTGACGTGTGGGGAACGAGAGTATGGACCAGATATACTAAAATATTTCTTTCATGACTTCCGGGGGCCACTACGCCTACATGAATTAGCACTGTTCAAATGGAACCATGGCCTGAGCATGATTTGGTTTTATTTTGGGAGTAATATCTTATTCCATTATGATTTAGCTTCAGGAGCATCGTCTTCTGTTAGCGCTATGAAAGCAAAGAGGGTTTTCGACAACATTTTGCCCCCGGAACAAATAGGAACGCAGAAAGTGGTGATGAAACTTCACATGAAAATTCCCGTTCTCTATACTGTGTAAAAGTCGTAAAATGAACCTCAGCCTTTGCATATACGGGTATGCCAAAGTTAGGCATGGGGCATGTTCCGTCGCGAACCGCCGACAGTTCTATAAATTCCCCTAATGGTTGATTTCGTCACCTTTGTCCGACACTCAGTGCTAAGTCAATAGAGGAACACGGTTACCTCCTTTTCAGTTGAAAAACAAAAACAGCAACATTATGTTTGCATCCACTGTAAGAGTTAAAAAAAAAAATGACGTCAGATGAAGTTTGATGATTGATGACTCAAAAAGTAAAATGAGATGCTTGTGTTATTTTTGTAAGCCCCGAAAAAATATTGAGGGTAATGTACAGCCCATTCACTTGGAAACTGAGAATCTGCAATGCCGTGTCTCAATAAACCGTCATTTTATGGGCGGTCAGAACTGGACTATCGTTCAATTTACAAAAAAGGAAGCAAATTCGAGGTGTGTGTTTTTCTTTTGTTTGTTTGTTTTACTTTTGAAAATCCCATAAGTTACAAAGCCTTCAAGCCAGAAAAATACATTTGGTATAAAATATCTTGGAAAAGCAAGCTCCAGCAGGTTAGACTAAAGTTGGTGAGTTATGGTAAAAATTGAAAATGAGTTTCGACTACCTACTGTTACTGTTTAATTTTGAAGGGCAAGAGGCACGTGCAGGTGTTGAAATTTTAGAAAGAAAAAACATTTACGTTAAAAATGTTGTAGTCCAGTGGTTCCCTCCTTTGTTCAGGGAGTCGCCCTTGTAGGTTCCAAATTTTCTGCCCCCTCCCCTCCCCCCCCCCCCCCGCCCACTACCCCTTCCAAACAGCCATCAGACCCCTACTCAAACCCAGGAGACATATTTCACAAGAAGACACACTACACACAGTTCTCATGTTAAGTTTAGATTTTTTTAAAAATGACAATGGGTTGTCGATAATTCATTGAAAAAGAGAAAGCATACTTTATTAAATACAGTAAAAAAATATATAGATATATATTTATAGGCATTTTCTGTTCCTAAAGAATGTAGTTAGGGGCGAGTAGTCTAATTAAAAAGCCAAATAAAGAAAGTAAAGAGTTGTGTTCACTGTTCAGCAATGGCTTATAATGTATTTGTACCACGCGCCCCTAACAACAGCCAATTAGAAAACCCATGTACGCATGCTGTTGAACAAGTCAGTGGATCTCAATGATCCTGTACTCAGACTTTTCTTCGTTAGTAAGTTATTCAAAATTGAACGTTTTTTAGAAGCATTTTAATTTGCCGTGGGTATGTGGTCTTGTCCACAGCAATCTCCCCTATTTTTAAGGAAAGTGAATGAAAAAATACTCCTTGCGACTATAGCGGTGAGGAGGCTGTGGGCAAGTATACAGAGGCAAAGAGTGCTTTACTTGTTTATACCTCATTTTCCATAAACTAGCTGAGCGTAGTGGATGCTGTGGACAAGATCTCTTAGTGCAACAGAGCGCGATACGCATGGGGATAAAAAAAATCCACCAATTTGAATGTTTTTTTGTCGGGCAATCAAATTAGCGACAGGAAGCAGCACCGGGGGCAACCAAGTAGCCATTGTGTGATTCTTTTATTCACTTTCCAATTTTTGTTTTTTTTAGATTGACGTAGAACTAGATCTAAGCCCCTGCACGAATTAGGCCATTTTGATCAACCAACGAATTGTATTTTGAAGTCATCACGTTGATTTTTGTTGAGAGCTCGTGGACCACTCGACTCGTGACTCACGGAAACTCCAATGTTCCGACGTCCCTATTGAACTCATTGGCCGATCAGAGTCAGCTGAAATGTGAACTCTTGCGTTCAGGGCCAAAGTCTTGTTTTTTTCTTCTATTTTTATGTTTGTTTCTAACGCAGGGCTTTGCGGCGTTAAGCAACTTTTTGTTTTAACTCAACATTTTATCTTTGTTCGAAACTCTACCGCCAACACATAGATTTTCCGGTGTTTTCGTTGTTGTTTTTTTAATTTTGTGAATTAAAAGCAGTTGCTAGTTCTCAGTCTACAGGTCTCAGTCATTGGTTCTCAGTCTACAGGTCTCAGTCATTGGTTCTCAGTCAACAAGTCTCGGCCAAATAAAAAAAACAACAAAAAAACAACAACTAGGCAAACAAACAGGCAAAACGAAAAACCAGACAGACTGAACGGAATGACACGCCACCCCCCCCCCTTTCCAGTAATATTACATCTGATATCAAATTACGCCTTTTGGACCAAAGTTTTAGCCAGCTGGGGACAGCCGCTTGACCGCCTTTTGATTATCCACAAACAACGCAAGGTGTCGAGTCAAACTACAGACAAAACACGCTGCTCTACCTCGTTCTGACAATCAGAGTCTGGACTCACAGCTAACTACTCGTACAGATTTAACTTCTTTTTACTTGTTCAGTTGTTTTGTCTTTTCAATTTTCTATCCTGCCATGTTTTTATTTTATTTTTTTTGTGTTTTTTTTTTTTTTTTGAAGAAAAGTAATCTACCGAAATCTGGACTTGACTTCCCTTTTCTTTTGCTTTATATTGCATCATTTCTATATGATTCCTTACCAGAGGCTTTGATATACTCAACATTATTTTCTTTTCATACTTCCATTTTACTTCAAGCCTTGCTGCGACCCTACATTTTGGGGGGGGGGGGGGGGGGGTGGTTTTTATTATATTTCGTCAAAGTTCCAAGTTCAAGTTTATTGTAGGCCTGACCGCTAATTCCAAATACGCAGAAGAATCATGCAAACAAGCTTTCAAAAGCATTTAAGATAAAAAAAAAATCGTACAGACAGAAATAGAATTTTATTTTTTGTCAGCATTTAAGTGCCGTTCAATACATAATTAAACGTTAAAATTTAAATCTACTATAAAAAAAAATGGCGGATAGGTCATCCACGTGCAGGTTGGCTTGTCGTTTTCTTTTGCTTTCGTCTAACGAACCAGTCTTTCCCTGGCCACTGTGCCCTGATCTAGTATAAACTTCAGGTTTTCCCTGGGACTATGTTTCGTTGCTATGTTTCGTCTGTGAGAAAAGGCGTTTCATTTTGGTGGACCTAACTTGTAGAACAACATTATGTAGCTTTGACGTCAGAAAAAGTGAGACATAACACATTTAAAAATAGACTTAAAACTCAATAGGTTCTAGAGGTTTCAGAGTGAAATTGGATTAAGTTTTGTGAACGTATGCGAGTGGGAGTATGCTAATCTTATGTAAATCCTGTTCTTGATGTTGATTCAGCGCCTCAGCGCGCATCAGTTTTCGTTGATCTGAGCGCTGTACATACTAATTATCCCTACTAATTATTACTATGTTACCCACTCTCCAAACGAAGCCTTCAGTCGGGTGTCTCGAAACTGCCATAATTTTCTAATTTGTGCCTTTTCCAAGCAAGGCTGTTCATATTTATCTCCAAGAACGGGTAACAATATCTTGTAGCCTCGCTTCCCCACGAGAGACAATTTCTGAAACTATTTATTTCGTCACAGCTTCAGCATAAATTATGCTCGAGTTTCTTGTGATCTTCGGTCTGATTTTCTCATTGGCCATCTCCGTGGCCACCTATACATACTTGATGAATGGTCCACCACGATCTCCAGCGAGATACAAAAGCCTGGGTCAGCTGGCGGACTATATGAATGTCATGCACAAATACATGATCTGTCTATACAACTACAATGACGGTGCAAAGGGAAAGAAGTCACTGGTGACTTAGGCAGATGGGATCAAAAGGCATTGATTTGGTAGCTGGTCATAATCATTTTATCATAAAGGAAGTGAGACCTGCAATGTAATCATGAAGGGCCTTTTAACCGCTCAATCCTAAATTCTACAAACTGTCATATTAAAAACTAGCTGAGTACCCGTTCGATGAACAGGTCTGTGTAGTTAAGACGCCTGTGAACTAAGAAGGGCATTAATGCTGCATAGATAGCTTATAAGAGAGATGAAACAACAAAGGATCCCACTTTAGACCGAAAGGAATAAGAAAAAAAGCCGAGATGCGTAAGGTCATCCCCAAAACTCAGCGACAGGACAGTACACTGTGTGCAGTGGTGCGCACCAAAAATTTTCAGGAAGTGATGATGTCATAAAGTCCTACAGCATGTCAATGAGCCTAGTGAAAATTGGGGAAACAATAAATTTCCAATAAAAAAAACTACACCGATTTGAGACTTCTATTAAAAACTATGCACCCTTACATCCATTCTGATGCACCATATAAAATTTGAAGTCTGAGTGTTGAGTGGTTTAGAAGCCTTTTGCAACGAAAAATCTCAAGTCCACAATATATATAGTATAGGTACGTAAAAGTGTACGCGGACTTTTCTTAAAAGGGTTTAAAAGTTCGCTAATATTCTATTTAATACTTTCATTGATTTTGAGGCACAGCTGAGTTGAACCAGAGACACGCTACGATTATACTAGACTGCTCACGCCAGGGAAGCACAGACGCCGCGCATCGAGACAATTACAATATGGCGAAACATCGCCCGAGAAATTGATCATTGTCAATTTGCTGAAAATTATTGCCTGTATTTATTCCCGTTTATTGAAGGGGACAACTGCTCGTTCGAAATAAAAATTAAAATCAAATTTTAAATTTGTAAATGATTTTTTTTTTTTTTTTTTTAATTAGAGTAAACAGAAAATGTCATCAGTCTCTTTTCAGTACCTTGTGTTTATCCTGTATTTAAAGAACAGAAGAAAACCTGATCAGAAAAAAAAAATATATATATCTAAGTTAGACTTGGCAAAACATTAAAGAAAGACAATCTTGTTTAACCTTGCTATTTAAGTTATAGTTACACCAAGGGCTATTATTTACATCAAAATAATCATCATAAGGTTTAATGTACATAGTGCCAGAAATGTTCAGACAAATGCCACAATACTTCTCCCTCTCATTCTTCTATGCGTTGTCCATCCATTGCAGTATGTAACGCTCCGCAAACTTCTTCCATCTGGTTCTGTCCTCTGCCTGTCGCTGCCTTGCTGTGCCCTCATGCTTTCTGATGTCATCCTGCAATCTCCTTGCTGGTTTTCCTCTGGATCTCATCCCAGTTCTTGGCTCCCAATCAGTACACCTTTCTGTCCATCTATTGTCTTCATATCTGGAAGTCACACAAAACCAGCAGTAAAGCCGAATGTTTCAGCAGGCATGGTACACGTCAGCAGTCTTTTGTCACGTTGACTTTAAATGAAATCGCTTCAACATGAGGACTGACGTCGAGCTCGCGTCTGAAGTAGTATAGTTACTACTTCATGAGGAATCACACCTTAGACACTGGGTTGATATTATTTCTCTGCGGTGACACTCCTTAGAACAGATCATTTTGATATCCGGAAATAAACATAGGCGGGGAGGAAAGGCAAGGGTTGGGGGGGGGGGGGGCAAAATTGTTATGCACAGAAAATCAGAAAGTTATAAAAAGACAAACCAACACGAAACAAAAGACAAAAAAAATCAAACAAACAAACACTCGAGACCTGATAATAATTATTGTACAGTTGTCTCGTATTCCAAATGTATGTCCCGTCCCAGCTGCTCTCAACCTTTCTCAGGCAATCGCCCCCTTTGACCCCAAACATTCTTTCACCCCCTCCGTATCCCTACCCGACCCCAACATGCATCCACAAATACACAGACAACACACAAATTACGATGTGGATATTTTCAACGTTTTTTGTTATTGCCTGTACAAAAACAGAAAGCAGTCTTTATCACAAGCAACTAACAACAGACCCTTCACAAATTGCAAATTGCAAGCCTCCTGGAGAAGGTCACTGAAGTCTTTAGCCGGGAGATGCTGCCTGTGACTCATACAGTGGGTAGGGAGCAGGACAGACACCTCCGACTTCATGGAGGCTGTGAAATATTCGCCCCCATAATTTCACTCAGACAGTTTTCGCCCACCTCTCGCCTTTTACGCCGCCTTTGTGACTTATTAAATTTTTTATTCCTATAACTGGCCGGAGAGTAGTTTTCTTCTTTTCTTTTAGTCTTTGAGTCACAATGTTCAAGTCGAGCCTTCACATGTGCACTTGGTTTTGACCTTACCTGGTACTTAATATGCCTGTGTTAGGCCGAGTATGGCTCCAACGATAATTAATAATGTTAAGTCAATTGATTTATTTTACACATTAATCATTGTTTGTGTTCAGTGAAAACCAGAATACGTCTATCTTTCTCTGTCTCTCTTGACCCTCAAGCTTTACAAGTTCACTAATCCCACTGCCACCCCCCCCCCACCCCCCAACCCCTACACTCCCAAATGACCTTTATAATAAAAATGGCAATAGAATCTGAACAACCCGGCGTCGTTGGAGTTCATAGCCAGATGTTTAAAGTCAAACCCGAGTACTCACGAAGATTTGGGACCATTACTGATTGATGCTTACACAAGGTACACAACGATTTCGGTACAGTCGCTAAACTGCTCTGGGCAAAATAGCTTGTGTGCACCCTGAGACACAGGACACCGGGACGGTTCAATTCGCCAAATTCCTTCCGTCGACTTGTGCGCGTATCATCCATGTCAACAATATAACAATTCGCACCCCTTCATAACTGAACGAAAAAATCTAGTGCCATAGAGCTCTGTGAGTAGTACTCACTGTCTTCATACGCGCACAAGTTCTGGACATAATATATTGAAAGAATAAATAAACGTCTCGCTATTCTGTGTCTCGGGTACAAAGAGAGAGTACAGTATTTATAGAGAGATCTCACTTCCCCCAAATCGCGAAACTAGATCACGGCGGTAACAAGAATTGAAACAGACCGTCTTCACCAAAGACAGTCTGCAGATCTGTTTACCGTAGTTTGTTCATATTTTGGGACCGATTGAAACAATTTAGAGCCGTTTGTAAGCTATTACGTCCCGTGGAAATGTTCGAAGGGTATTGTTTACTGCCGGGACTTACTTTCTACTCCATACTAACAGTGGTTTCGCGGAGCCTCCTGCGTCTCGCAGTGCAAATCTACCAGCAGTGAAACCTCTCTATACCATTACACTCTCTGGTACAACGAAGGCGTATTTCTTTTTTTTTTTTTTTTTAAAGTTGCAGCTTTTTTGGCTGTGTATAATTATAGTTATACAGTTTGGTTCTTGAAGTTGGCCATGGATTACTTCCCCAAAAGTAAAAAATAATGTTAGATTCAGTCAGCGGTCTTTGGCTTTAAGTTCAAGATAATCAACAATTGAGATCGACTATTAGATTTAAGGTTTCTTCTATTGTGAACGACCACAGATATACATCCTCCGCAAGCTGTCCTGTCTATCTGCTTGCCTGGGGCAGCGTCGTCTGTTGCTGTGGAGACCAATGCCACCATATTCACTATGCTACACATGTTGTTATCGTCACATCCCAGTTTGAAAATTTGATGCAACATTCTGCGACAATTTCACAGACGTCATGGTGATCAAGGAATGATTCCCAGTGGAGAGCAGTGCCCTAAACGTGACAGCCACTCTGACGCCCACTCTACCGGCAAACACATCCTCAGTTCTGCGTTCTCAAGATGTATCAAGCTTCTGTTTCGCTCTTCAAACTCTAAATCCAGTTTTCCCAAGTAAAAAACAACAACGAAAAACTATCAAATTATGTTGTTTTTTTTTGTCGCTGTCGTATTACCCGTTATTTGTCGAGTTCACTTGCCAAATATTTTCAGTTTTAGAATAATTATTAAGACACAGTCAATGGGTGCGGGCGTTATTTACGTTGATTCGATATGTTTGTAATGATTCTAATAACTGGCCCCCAGAAATCACTGCATTTAAAAAGAAAACGATTATACTTATTCCCGGGCTTGCAATACAAACAAGCCCTCATTTTTTGTCACGCTAGGAGAATTACTGAAGTCTTTCCTTGGGACGATTCGATTTGTGTTGAGCGAACATCACAGAGGAGCCAAATTTTTGTTGAACACTGAACAAAGATGTGATTGGTTATTTTAGTGTCTAAAAGCCCCCGTACGTCGGGAAATAATCTGAATGCACCTTCAGTTCTCTGATTTTTTGATACACCGTTATCCTTTCAAGTGCTCAGTGATTACCAGAAATAGATTTCTCGGCTCCTCTCACATGAGTAAATCAAATAATATATAATAAAAAATATTTTTAAAAGGCGGGGCCATGCCAGACCCCAACAAATTGCAGCCAAACATAAAATGTGCTTTGACATGACCTCCTGGTTTCAGACACACTTTGGCTGTTCATGCCAGGTTAGACGCATTCGATGTGATGTAAATACAAGCAAGATGACGAAAACGGAAGATACAAGTGACGCTAATGGTTGCTCATCCGTTGTAACTTACACATTTTGATAATATTCCACTTGGACTCATTCACTTCCTTGTTTCTCTAAGATGTGGACTTTTTTTTGTCAAATCATCATGAGAGGAAAAGTGGTACTCCCTAAATTATATTTCTTCTTTTTTTTTTTAAATTTAAATAAAATCCTGCTAAATATAACCTGTTCTCTTCCCCATCTCTTGCAACAAATTTGAAATTGCACTTAAAATTGGGAAGAAAAAAAGTGCAGCACATTGAAATTTTCACGAAAGATTCTATAAAAAAAAAAAATCAAACAAATTTTGAACTGAGGGAATGCCAGACCAGCTGTTTCTGACCATTGTCAGTATGTTCTTTGTACTTGTGAGATGTATGCGAATGGTAGAATGACTGTGAAGCACGGTGGAGCTTTCATTACAGGACGGGTCGCTATGTAAACGTTATTTACTATCATCATTATTATTCTCATTATTATTATTTTTGTTATTAAAATTCTCAAGGACATTAAGTAATTTGACCATCTCAGCGACCCTACCTTACACATTGCCCACTATACCGTCCAGGCCCCGAGTATAAAAACAACGTCTGAACTGAGAAAATGGACAATGTTTTCCTGGAGAGAAAACGTGGATGTCCTGTTGGTAGTACTGCCGCAGAGACTGTCCCGGCCATCAATTTAATATGATGCTCTTAACATTACAAAATTGCAACAGAGAGAAGGTGCGAAGTGGATGGGGAAAGGTATCACATATGGAGCTGGCATTACAGAATAATGTCAGAGCATGCTATTTTATCATAATGTTTAGATCCATAAATGCAAGCCAGTACACAAGTATAATAATATGTCTTTGTGACATAAACTGTTATTGATAGCAATATTATTACTTTAGAATATTTTTTGTTTTTTTTGCCATTATCTCAAAACTTTATCACTTTTCAACACTCAAAATCCTTCAACTCAAAAACGACAACTCAATATGTCTGATTTTTGGTAGCATTACATACATGTGATGTATCTAAAACATCAAGAGAGCTTGTTTCGTGAAAGTATAGAGTTTTTTTTAATAATTATTTCATGAATTGCTTGAATCTCCAAAAGGCCAAAAAATGTTTGAAACCAAACATTACAAAAGCTTGTTCGAGTTTGTGGTGCCTGATTTACTGGTTCTAAAGCAAAAAAAAAAAATAATAATAATAAAGAAGTAATTTGATTTTTTTTCTTGCTTCTTGAGTAGAAGTATTTTGAATATTGGCTAAAAACTGACATTATTACTCAATAGTATGCAATTATCTCTCTTGATAAAGCTGTTTTTGAAACATTCAATGCAATTTATAAAAAGCTTGTTCATAAAGTTTGAATTACAGCACAGACGAACTTTTACCGTCAATTAAAAAACAAAAAAAAAGGCATAATGTCCCCCTTATCCTGGACGATTGTTTTGCGATGTCTTGGCTTTTCATGTTTTCCTGACAGATATCCAAGAGTGTATTATGCCTTTCTGTCATCATTACCAACTTCCTATGCCATATACATTATACTGATATAGTTATAACTTTGACTCATTGTTTCGTTATTATTTGCAAGTCTCTCAAGAGGCAGGACAGATCAGTAAATACCGTTGACTATAGATGCAACGGTTTGTCTATTTATGACATCCTGCCCATTTCTAGTTCTGTTTGAGTACATACACATTTTCCCCCTCAAAAGTCTTTTTCTTCTATTATTATTACTTATATCAATATAAAAAAAAATCGTCCTTGCCTGTCTATACGACAAATAAACCATTTTCACTACCTATGCAACGTGCATAGATGGGCAACATCTACTATTATTTCCCACCATACAAATTGCGTGACTGAGGAATCGGTGCCCCATCGATGTATTTCTTACATGCTATGTTTAAAAATATATGTGCAAAGTTTCAAGCAACCAATGTACCAGTGGTAATTTTTTCTCATTTAAATTTTCTCTTTAAAGACAGTTCAAAAGAATTAAAGAGACAAAGAATAGAGGTAAAAGTCCCCGCAGTGGGCAGTGCTTAAAGTTAAGAAGAAAAAAAAGGCATTGGTGTCAGTCTATGCAAGGGAAGCAACCATGAAAATAATATTCAACAGAAATTATAACGCTTACATCCCTTCGTCCATCCTTTTTCTGGCTGAAGGTGACAGACAGTATGAGCTTGCATAGACACACAACAGAACTAAGGAATCGCCTAAACTAAATTTTTTTAAAGTCATCATAATTTTCTGCAATATCTGCTGAGCGAAAGAATAATTCATCATTTCTGATTGACGGGCAAATGAAATAAGAAAAATTAATGATCCATTTTCATCATTTTTGGTGAGATGAGACTGCTATCATTGCTATTAACTGCAACAATCCCGATCATCCCTGCTTTGAAAATAAAATCAGTAGAGTTCATAACATAACAGATTTAGAGTTATCCACTAATGGTTTAAAAGAAATCAGAGGAAAGAGAAGAAAAAGTAGAGGGTTAGTTAAATGAATAATCAAGACATGAATAAGTAAATAAGTCACAAAGCAAATACAAACATGCTCAAATTTAACGAATTCAGTAACATCGTGACAACACTATTGTATAGAGAAGACTCCAGTAATGTAAACAAACAGCTATATATTTTTGTGTTCTTTTTATGTTATTTACATGAACTCTCTGTCAAAACTGTTTACACAGTGCATTAATCTACAAGCCTAAGGTGTTTCAAGACACGGTGGCCAATCTGGAAAATGGAAAATAAATAAAAATTAGCAATACAAAGAAAACATTGGAATGAACTTTTTTTTAAAAAATAAGGTCAAATTAATATACAGGCTGCAATGTAACTGTGCTACAGTTGTAATGAAATTGTCTGATTTAAGATTACTGCAAAGTAGCTTTTATTACAAAGTAACGTTTTCCCCACACTCTATAATGCTTTTTTTTTTTTTTTGGGTCATCTTATTTTAAAACAATGAAATCAAACATCAGGGCTGGGGAGGAAGGGGTTCCGAACATGATCTGGAGGAAAATCATGCTATAATATAAAATATATGGAATTAAGTTTGCTGGAATTCAAATGTGATGTTTTTTTTGTTTTTTTTTGGTTCTCATTAGATTTAGATGTAAGGAAAGAGTTTAACCAAAGAGAGACAACCAAATTAAATCTTATTATAAAAATGATACAAACACATTAAAACCATATGTATGAGTGATTAGCTGTGGTCTCCGGCCCTGCCCGGGATAAATCGGTTTGAATATTGGTTTCAGTTCTGAGTGGTTTATTATGGACCTGCTTCATCTGGCCTGTTCCTATTTGTTTATTTTATTTGTGTTTGTTTGTTTTTAAATGTCTTACTGCACTGCCTTTGTGTGTTGACACCCTGCGCATACCGTACAACAGCATGATTTGCGCACGGGTTAGTGTGTTTGATAGTGAACACATCGCAGGAAGTGATAACGAAACCTTAAAATGGCGAGCCATGGCTCGATATAGATCTAAATGATGGGGAAACAATAAATTTCCAATAAAAAAAAACTACACCGATTTGAGACTTCTATTAAAAATTGTGCACCCTTACATCCATTCTGATGCACCATATAAAATTTGATGTCTGAGTGTTGAGTGGTTCAGAAGCCTTTGGCAACGAAAAATCTCAAGTCCACAAATATTTATAATATAGATAGATACAGAGTTTTCTGCGCCATGAAAAACCTTGCATTGTGAAACAATACTAACTTGTTTTTTTCTCTGGATTATCACTCTGTCACCAAGGTATAGGAAAATAATTGAAAAAAAAAAAAAGCACACAGCAAGCAAAGGACCGCGTTCAAATCCGTTCGCCTTTCTTAAAAACCATAATTTCATGTCTTTATATACACAGGAATTAGAGTTCATTGAACGTCAAATCTGCCGGAACTTCCAAAATTTTATATACTCTGCATCTCAGGATTCACTGTATTTCATGATACCTTCAGAACGATAATTTCCTAGATTGCAGGTGTGTAGCGTTACATCTTTCGTACAGGATAAAGGGCCTATTTGGCCCACGACTACTATTATTTCCTGCTGCACCCGCTGGTGCTTAGGGCAGCAACAAAAGATCTCCAGCCCTGACTGTCCTGGGCCATCTTTACGAGAGTTCCCCAAGAGTGATTGAAGGATTTTATCTCTGCCTCGATCGTTCTCCGCCATGTTGCCCTGGGTCTGCCTCGCTTGCGGCCTCCATCCGGTGTCCCATGAGCACAGTGGAAAACCGTTCACCGTATTCTTTCATTCTTTCTTTCTTTATATATTTATTTATTTATTTATTTACATGAAAACACATCAATAACAACATTTTTTTTAATTGTAAAAAAAAAACCGCAAAGTGATATACATTGTACTTCGTAAACATCCAATTTACTGTCAGAATCAAATACAGTAAAAGGGAAATAACCTAATTAATATAGCCTAGAATGGGATATCAAGATTAAATACGTTGGCCTCAGAGTAAAAGCCACTTTTGTGAAAACCCAAAATATCTATTAGAGTGGCCTTAAAGATTGGGATATGCAGATTAAATACGTTGGCCTCAGAGTAAAAACCACTTTTGTGAAAAACCAGAATATCTATTAGAGTGGCCTTAAAGAATTGTCGTCTGCTATGTCAATTGTTAACTTTTAACAAATTAGCATATAGAAAGTTAACAACCAAGTACAGAAAGCTCCGTATATTGATAATAAAAAGTAAACATGTATAGTAGTAGCCAGTAAAGAGATAAATAAAAGCCTTTGGGTTTTGGACGAAAGATTAGCGCCCCAGTTTTATTTTAAAGAGGGGATTATATTTTATAGAGTTAAAAGGCTAACCAATGAGGGCCAGCGTAGAGATCGCGATGCAGTGCAAACCCCGCGGGGGGGGGGGGTGCTTCTTTTTTAGATTCCGTGCCAGGCCACCACCGGCGAAGGAGTCAGGGCTGATTCGACTTGAAAGAATCACTATGTATAAAGTATGATATATTTGGATGAAGATCTGATCATAGTGATATCCATATGGCTCATGTGAGAATGAACAACGCTCTTGTCCATTGTTCCTGGCCTTAGGCCAGGACAATCGCAAGTACCAAAAACTGATCGAAGCTTGTGATGATTGAAAATCAATAAGGAGGCGAGAACATGACCTTTATCCGATAGGAGAATGAAGTATCTACCAGGAATGTTTGCCGGAGGATGCAAGACGCCAAATATATAGATCTAGCTGTGATTCCTAGAACAGCAACTAATATTAATGTGTGAATCATATAATTGTAATTGAATTGTCTGGGTGAGGCTGGGAGTTGCCAGCCCATCCTTGATCTACATTTAACTGTGCCGACGTCACTTCGACGGGCCAGACCTAGACCTATAAATTTGAATCTAAATATCTGAGATGACCTTATGTCTCCAGAGATTGTACTAGTATATTGATTGCCATACAATAAGCAGACCAGATTTTAGAGATATATAATTATTATTTAGATAATTAGCGAGAACAGAAGTTTAAATGATTTTATAGGAAACCCTAGAGCTAGACTTGTAATGACGTATTTTTTGAGTATGAAATTGATGCTGCTGATATTTATCATTACTACATATTATATCTCTAGTCGAAATTGTTAGTAAACTTAACGTAAATAAAATGTGGCCCTGCAGGCCCTATTGTTGAATTTAATCCATTTTGTTTCTTAGTAATTGGCATGATATGGAAGTTAGGGTTAAACTTAATACCTCTCAATTGGAAATATGCAGTCGAACAAACACATACACAACATTATAACGCCGGCAATGATAACAAGTAAATGCCATTCGTAACATTTACACCAAAAAAAAATGAATCAATCAATCCATAAATAACTAAAAGACAAGTATAAGCAGTGGGAGTGGGGGTCAGAAGAAGCGGGAAGGGCATTCAATCTAAATAATCAGGTTTGCATTCATTCCCCTTATCCCAATCATACTGGCTGTATTTATTTATTTATTTATTTATTTATTTTATTTTATGTTGAATTTAACTTGACGTTTGATACGTCATTATTCCCTTCACTGCCACAAATTTTATTTAACGAGAGATAACTACGTAACTATTTGCTCATACACTTTATGAGGTACTTTCCCTTGAATTCCAGTCTTCCACCTATTGAACCCAACCCTCTTCTCCCTAGCGACCACCTTTGGCTTGTCTACTGTTATGCTGTGCAATCGACCATGCTACTTGATCCAGCTCCAGGGAAGTGAAATCAGAAGAACTAATTCTGAGACAAAGTAAATCAAAGTAAGCAGAAGCTGCTTGGGGGGGGGGGGGACACCGCGCTAAGGATAGTAATCAGTGACAAGATGAGGTTTTTAGAATGCCTAGTTTGTGCTCACAAAAGTCCAGAGAGAGGGGGGATTGAAAGAAAGTAGAAAAACAAGTGACTCAGATGGACATCGAACATGCTCTAGTACGGCACCAATCGTCATGCCTGAAAAAAAGACATCCGCAGTCAGCGTGTCACTTGATGAAAAGGCTTTTCCTATGCCTGGGCCTAAACTGTGGAACAACATCAGCGTTGACACCAGGAAAAGTGAGAAAACCATCACATTTAATAATAGACTCAAAAAATGAAATTTATTTAGGAGTGTTTTCTTTGGAACTGAATGATGTCCCTTTTCTGATCTTACAGGTTTGAGGATGGGAGTAGATTCAGTTTTCTTAATGTGTGTGAGTGGAAGCATGATGGATTGATCTTACGTAAATCGTATTTCTAATTTTAGTTCAGAGCTTAGAGTACATCGGTTTTTTTTTCTTTTTTTTTTGTGTGTGTATGTTTTGGATTTGAGAGATATGCAAGGTAGTTATTACATAATTACATACTACAAATAGAAAAACAACTCACTCAAAACAATCTGGCCACTCTGTCCTTCTTCTGAGACGCTGCCTTCAGTCCATAAGGACATGAGATTTTGTCGGTGTTATGGCTGAGAGTGGGGGCCGTGGTGGTGGTGTGTCTTCCTAGGTCTGGGAGGTATTGACGTTTTGCCTTCTTTTTCTGATCACCAAACATCTCCCTGCCTCTACATACACCAATTATACCCTCCACACCCAAACCGCCGTTTTATCTACTGACTGACTGATCATGCCTTCCTTAAGTCTTGTATATTTTGTACAAGATAAAAGACTTAGTGTGTAAGTATATACTAGAGAAGGAGAGAGAGTGGGGAAGAGAGAGAGAGAGAGAGAGAGAGAGAGAGAGAGAGAGAGAGAGAGAGAGAGAGAGAGAGATGGCTCTTGCTGTTTCATTGTAGATAGCTTTGGGTCCACGTTGTGGTTTCAGGGGCTGTATAAAGTTTTATCCCATTATTATTCATCACTGTAAAGTCAAGCAACTAGTCCAACTTTAGGCAATAATTATTTTCTCAAACTAGCCCTGCCTTCTTTAGCGGTAATTAAAGACGAGTTGACACATCAGGTCAAGAGAGGAGCGCAGCGCAACGGGTATGACAGGGTGGCTCAGCTCAGTAGCGTAGCGTGGGTTGCTGGCGATAGGGGGAAGGCAAGACTGTGTTGAGCCCCTTGTCCCGTGGTTTGTTACTACGTGACAGCTTTTATTTGGCCTGTCATGTTGAAGAAACTGTAGGATGCTCGAACTTTGGGAGATTTTCTGTGTGGGGGAGGACGTTCTATTTTTTACTTATTATTCCTAATTTATTTTCCTTTTCCTTTTGCTTTTTGCACCCCCAAGAATTTGCCGTCAGGGGCAGCCGTAGCACCGCCCACGTAGGCCACCAACTCAGCTTGTGTGTGAACCCGGGCCTGAATTCTTGGAAAAGGGAAACGCATGACTTGGTTTGAAGTAATAATTGGTTCGTCTTCTGTGGAAATGGCCAGGTTCTTGACAAAAGATAAAACATTCATTTTTCCTCCTGAAAAAAAAAAAAAGATCTAGTATTCGTCTCTTTGTAGTGCACAGCTTAAATAAACGTATGCTGCTCTTTATTACAATTGTATTTTTTTATATATATATTAATATTTACTCTTTTTCCTGTTTATTTTTCGGCACTTGAGCAATGTGAAAGTGAAAGAGTTAGACAGCACAATCGTTTCCACCACTGTCTCAAAATTGTTCGTGTCTTAAAACAAAAGGAACTAATGGACCTTTTTTTTTTTTTTATTATGTACAGTTTAAATATACTAGATGACCTACCGGGCATTACCCGGAATAAACAATCATGTGTTCCCCCCCCCCCTCCCTCTCCCTCTCTCTCTCTCTCATATAATAACAGTAATAAACTACAGTCTTGCTTCAGAACTCATGCGCACCAGAACACTACGCACCAAACTGAACGCTTGATACGGTTACTTTTTATGACATGCACGGTACTATATAATATAACGAATCAAACATGCAAATATTCTACACAGCAATAAACATCGTCATTTAAAAAAAAAATACATTCTTGAAGTAAACAACTTTTAATTATAGCCATCATCTTCCTTATCTCAATTGCCACCTTCCTGCCAAACTTAAGGCCTGAAGAGTGTATAGTCTGGTCAGTTAGTCATGCCAAATGTTGCAAGTTACTGAAATGTATAATAGATTTACAGTAACTCATTTTGTTGGATATCTACAAATGGATAAACGCAAAAGATTTAGATCACACGATGAGATGTCCATGCACTGACTCAAAACTTTTCATGTCTCGCAATTTACGAAATTAATAGATTTTTTTTGGTTTTTCTTGTTGTTTTATTTTGTTGATATTTTAGACGATAACCATGCTTTGCTTGACCGGGGTCGGGATGACTGAGACAAGCACCAATAAAAAAAAAACTGATCAAGTAGCTGCCGTGTTGGCGTCTTCCATGTAGCAGTCCAGGGGCATCTCAACGGTAGACCTTACACGTTTGTAAGAGCGAACGAGTGATTTTAGAACAGGCTGTCGGCTCTCCATGAAGGGTTTAGGCCAACCTTACAATACACAATCTGAAAATTCTGTAAGTGGTCTCGTCCACAACATCCGCTCCGCTGTTTTTAAGGAAAATGACATCATTATGAAAAAGTAAAAAACTCTTTGCCTCTGTATACTTGTCCACAACATCCGTTCCGCTTCGCGCCTCACCGCGGCAAAGACAATGTTTCGTACGTCATTTTCCTTTTAAAAAATAGCGTAGCAGATGCTGTCGACAGGAACACTAAGCACTTCAACAACGAATCTACCGTTTTATTATATGTATTTGTGGAAATGTTTGATAATTATAAAAAAATATATTGTCTTTGTGTACGTTTGTGTGTATTTACGTATGTATGTTTTTGGGGTGAGGAGGGGTGGAGACCTCGTGGGGACTGCTCATTATGAGATACCGTCCGGAACAGATGGTCGTCTGTGTGTGGGTGTGTGTGTGCGTATGTATGTGTGTGTCTCTCTCTGTCTCTGTGTGTGTGTCTCTCTCTCTCAGTGTATGTCTCTCTCTCTATGTTTCTCTCGCTGTCTGTGTGTGTGTGACTCTCTCTCTCTCTCTGTATGTCTCTCTCTCTTTGTCTATGTGTGTTTGTGACTCTCTCTCTCTACGTGCGTGTGTGTGCGTGTGTGTGTGTGTGTGTGTCTATTTATTCAGACCTCACATTCTTTGAAACATTGAATTTTCAGCATTTTATCTCCTTAAATCCAGAAATAGCATTACATAACACTGCGTAAAATTATGTAGAGTGAATGCATGAAATGAGCTTGTGTACTAACATTACTTAACTTGCTTTGTCTGAATTTATCATTAGAACACGTGGATTCTCCCGTGTTTGTCCCCGTTTAAAGACATCTGTTGGCTCTCACGTTGATTTGAGGTCTTTATTTTAGGAGGTTCGCTGCCCTTGGCATTTACACCTCACTTTACTTGTTTTATTATTTATTGTTCTGCCGGGGGGGGGGGGGGGGAGATGATATGGATAAATTTTAATCTATTAATTTTAATTTTGCCCGGGCAGCGGCCTTTCGGCCTGCTCTTTACGATTTCCAACTGCCAAGGTATCTTTAACGTGCGCAACGTGCACACGGGCCCTCCGAATTTTTTCGTCCTTATCCGAGAAGACTAGGTACTCGATCCTACCCCCCAATAGGACCAGGGACTTGAAAAATATGAGAAAAATCCACTTTCCAACATGCCTGCACTGCCCGGGTTTAGAACCCGGGACCCTTGGCATGAGAGGCGAGCACCTTGCCTCTAGACCACCTTGGCTCTCACGTCAATTGGATCACATTACGTAAGCGCCGTAGAGAAGGGGAGGTTATCTAGACACGACCCATCAAGAGTTGTTCACCCTGAACCCAGCTGATTCAAGTGGCAGCGAGGAAATACCAATGACGCTATACTGGGCATGAGCGTGCCCAAATTTAGTCTCTGGATTGTTTGTGACATAAAAATGCCCGACCATTGACAATCCCTATAACAAAAGACCTCAAAAATGATCACTTGTGATCCATCTTTTGTGGTACTGTCAATATCTTTGGATTAGTCACATTCAGGGAGTAGCATAGAGACGGTAATCTTGGAAAACAAGAGGATAACTGATCTAAGTTTGTATTTCCGTTTATGGGGAATATCTCTTGTGTACTGAGTTTGGCCCGATTGGCTTGGGTTGAGTTCAGCCAAGTGAAGAGGACAACTAGAGGTGAATGAAGGACTTGTTATCTGTTGAGTGACCCTTCACCCTGGACCTCTGAGCTTTTCAGACAGCGAGTCCTTGAACGAATAGCTAAGGGACGGGGAGATGGCGGTTGGAGTGTAGGATACAGCTTTGCGGGGAGGGGAAGAATTTGAGTTTTGAGTTTAAATTTAGAGAAGCACGCCGACAAGATAAATGGCACGCTGTGCTAGGAAAAGCAAGACGGTAGGCAGAATATAACCGAATGATAGCACAGAAGGAAACTCTACCGGAAGAGCTCACCAAGTACCCGCGAGAGAGGAAGAGATGTTTAGATATGGCTGTCACGAGCAGAGTTAGGGTCTTGGGGATGTTACGACTGCACGAGAGGCAGCTAACTCACACTCGGACACAACCAAACAAGAAAAGTATTAAATAACTAGAGCGTATATATGTCAGGCCGGTCAGGCCATAGTTTACATAAATATTAATAACAAAACAAAAGACAATAGGGGTATATATTCAAACCAAAAAAAAACTCTAATTAATAACTTAACCAATGATATTCATGTAACTATGGAGGTACTGCAATCAATAGCAAATAGGTATATTATACGAAACTAGATATCAATTTAAAGTGACAGTTGAGTCGCCAATGGCCAGTCGCCAGGCAAACTCTCCATAAATCATATGGGCTTAAACATTAGGAGAGCCCAGTACGTTCAAAGCCTACAGAAGCACTCTTCGGCTTGTAGGTAATTTAAGCAGTTGCCAAAAGACTATATTTTATGCACAATCACTATTCAATTCATCAACAATGTGCTATATTATTCCAATCATACTATGGCAATAGATCTATGATACAGGACACTCGTGGTCGAGTGCCAGCTGGGGTTTCCTTAGTCTTCCTATGAGGCTGTAGTTCTCTCTCTATCTCCGATCTCTATTATGCTTGAATAAATAAGATATATTACCATTGCTCACGCCTACTGGTAGGCGCGAACATCAATATAGCGCAGCGTGGGCTTTCAAAGGTCAGCCCACTCAGACCTTTCTTTCTAGAGCTCAGTCAGTCCGTTAGCAAGGACTTCTTGTCTTCAAAGCACACAGTTCAGGTACTGGTCAACCGGAGATACTTCACGACACGATGCTTCTGCTCGTCTGTATTCACTAAATCTGAACGTTACACGATGTTTTATACTATCTAACTACCCAGCGTGCTAGTCCGCTGGCCCAATTAGTTCAGCTATCTCATAGGTCGAAACCTCCCACCATTTTAATTGTAGTAATACGTCTGCACTATTCTACCAGCCAGTTAACGTGCAAAAACTTGTCTAGTCATACTTAACAATGTCAACTATCCCCACCTTGTTTCACCCCTACTCCATTACTTATTAATCACTAACATTAAAACCGACAAGCGTGAATCTAACAGTTTTACTTTACATTTATTTACTCACCAACTATAATTGGCGAGGACCGTTCAAGGCCACCAGCCAACTTCTCATGGCCCTGGTAAAAAAAACAACTCACTCTCTGCGTGAGTTTTAATAACATCCGAATCATGACAATGGCTGTGGAAATGTTTAAATGGCAAATAAGCTGCGGAGAACCATTTGATCAGGGCTCATCTCGGTAGAGGCAAAATTATGGCAAACGTCGGCTATTCTGGTCAGCAATTTTGCTGGCTAGACATTATAATTAACTGAGCTTCACAGAAAAGGTCGTGGGCTTGTGAAAAATAATTGTCTGTTCCTAGTCCTCAAAGAAAAAGCTGAATGAAGTAAAACTTACCCAACCTATTTGTTCCTGATTTCAGTATAAGATTAAGAAGATATCCCCTTCCCTGCTATTTCAATTTTGATTAGAAAAACATATTTAGTTAATACAAAATGGTTTAGAAGGCCAGGCTAAGTTTGGATACTCGAGTTAATCTAGAGGTGAAATCTTACAATAAAAGTTAAGTTTCAGGCAAAATTTAAAATATAACATTCAATTTTTGTGCTCCCTCTTTGGAAAGCTTACCGTAAAGGGGAATCTGTAGTTGACAAGCGTTCAGTTGGTGCCTAGTGCCCGGCAGTGCATGAGTTCTGAACCAAAACTGTGGATTATGATGGGAAATTCCCCAACTAGACCAGAGAGAGAGAGAGAGAGAGAGAGAGAGAGAGAGAGAGAGAGAGAGAGAGAGAGAGAGAGGGGCGGGAGCACCCGTTTACCCCGATCAAAGCCGGACATCTCATCTAGTAGACTTCAGCAAGATAGAGCTCATTGACTTCCCCAGGATCTGTACATCTTGAAGACAAGGCCATATAAAATGGTTAACTCTTTGAATACATCGCAGTGTGGAAGCTGATTAACTAAACCAAGACTGGTAAAATTATTACTCGAAATGCCTTCTAATAATGTAATAGACTCAGTTGGAGAATCCCACTAAATTAGCGGATCAGCAAGACTATTTTTGTGGATCGTAATTATAATCGTTTTGATCAAGGTATTTACTGTAACTGATTGTGGCAAAAATGTGTTATTTCAAGCTCACTGTGTTCAGATTTGGCATCACCCATACACGTCATTCCCAAATTGAGGATTTCTTTGATTGAGGGAAGGCATTAGGTTTCCATACAAGTATACATAACGAAGCTCTTCGAGCAGATACCAAGAGGCAGATAAGTTCTGTATAAATTACACTGGCGTTAATGCCATGAAGAGGACATTACCCAGTAACATCATTATTCATTTTTACCCTCACTAGATGAAGTTCCCGGCATTATCCGGGATAATGAGCGAACCGTTCCATCTCTCTCTCTCTTTTTAGTCTAGAATTAGAAGCTTGCCATTATTCTACAATCTTACTTACATATTTCATGCGCACCAGAGCACTACGCACCCATTTCTGGTTAGGGAAAGTGCACGCACCGAACTGAACACGTATTAATACATCGTATCCGGTGCGGTGGGCTTACTACAGGGAGCCAAAACAAAGATCATTGTGTTTTACATTTTTACATTTTTTATTTAAAAATACCCTAAACTTGAATCAACACAATCGGTCGATACAAAAGCGATTGGACTGGATTCGTTGACACTTAAGAAAATTAACTTTATAATTGTTGAAACTGTCATTTAGGCTGTAGCGTCGAGCAAAGAAAAGGGGCAAAATTGTATCACAATGAATTACTCCTGCCACTATTTTTTTTTTATAATAAGATTTTGAATATCATGCTGAGATACCGGTATTGCCCGGGAGAAATCTTTTTCTGTTGTTGTTTTTTTTTTCCTTTCCATTTCATTTACTTGAACTTGCTCGTCCCTTTAACAACAATATGTGAAATGTTGCTAGTTACAACAACAATATGTGAAATGTTGCTAGTTACAACAACAATATGTGAAATGTTGCTAGTTACAACAACAATATGTGAAATGTTGCTAGTTACAACAACAATATGTGAAATGTTGCTAGTTACAACAACAATATGTGAAATGTTGCTAGTTACAACAACAATATGTGAAATGTTGCTAGTTACAACAACAATATGTGAAATGTTGCTAGTTACAACAACAACAAAAAATAGAACAACAAGAACAACAACAAAAACATCCACAGCAACATCATTGCACAGCTCTGGCCTTTGATGTGCTACGCTCAACAGTCGAGGCGACACGTAAATGGTCTTCGTTCATTCGTGAAATTAGACGAACGCGCGTGATATAAAAGTTCATTCACTGAGTTTCGTTTTTTTTCTTCTTCGTTTCTTTCAATACCTTTTCTATATTTCGCAGAATGATCATGTACAAAGACAAGCTGGCAGTTCAATTTTCACCACAAACACAGCTGATCCTTTGGACGTTCAAAAATTCACGGGTTGGGGTTGTCGATCGACAGGTTTTCATGCTTGTACCAGAAAATATTCGAACGTTGTATTCTTTTCATATAGACTAGCTAAAAAGCCGTTCATAGAATGGTGGTGGTCACCTTGTCAGAACCATAGAGCTATTAATACCTCCATGGTCAGAACAGAAATCAATGTCCAGTCTTGCTGTTCCATTCTAATCATGGAAAATGGGTCGCTTTCTTGAGGCTCAAAACTTTTCAAATAAACAGTATTAAAAACTACAATTTGTCCGAAACTGGAAATAGCCACGTAATTTACAGTTACAAATTGGGACTGTCCACAAAGTTTCATAAGTTTAGATACTCCCATCTTCAACCTATGGCACCATTATATTGTGGCAAGCTTAAACGCCACGATACTCTGGGACCCCCCCCCCCCAACCACTGCCCCGCCCATCACTTTCTACCCTCTCTACATCTGCCTCGGCAAACCGAAATAATTCCCAAAGCAAGCAACCGAGTATTCCTGTGTTCTTAGTTTAGCCTTGTGCACGTCGAATGGTTTAAATCAGACGTCAGCAGCGACCGACGTAAGACAGGAAATATTCACATCACGGGTCATATTATGTTAGTGGGAAAAAAAAAAAACGATCGAAGGGAAGTACTCGTCGACACAGGGTTAAATAAAAAACAAGGCAATTAAAAAAAAATCCCAAATTCGGTGCACCCTTCAAGATATTTAATACCTACATGCATATTTTGGTTACTGTAGGTGGCCTAATAAAGAAAGCCTCTTTGGGTTCAAAGGTGGATCATTTGTGAATTATTCTGATGTGAGGGGGAAATCATTGTTGATAGAGTTTAGTAGTTGTATTAATAAATCTTTCGTTAAAACCGAGACACAGAATACCGAGATTGACCATTCCTTCTTTCACTGTATGTCCACACTTTGCGCGCGTATAAACACGGTGAGTAACACTCACAGAGTTTTATGCCACTACCCTTTTTCGCTCACTTATGAAGGGGTCACAGGGGTTTATTCCATTGTGAAAACAGGCCTTTAGTTGAACACCCGCTTGTGTCATCTGATACTCCGCGCTCCGGTGGTTTAATGGCCCGCTGGCTGAGATAATTGCTCTCAGGTGTGGCCCGCGGGCCATCCCGTTTATTTCTATGATTTCTGTTTTAAATATTGTCTTTTGAGGAAACTTTCTCGGTTGGTAAACATCCTTCAGATATTTTGTTTGGTATCAAACTGTTTGTGGACATTTGACCTGTACAACGCTGTTGGTTTCATCAACTAATTCTGGTAAGTATTTCTTAAATTTAGTTTTGAATGGAAGCGGGGTCAACAGGAAGAATATTTTCCATTTTTCAATTTAAACTTAAATTTCACAGCTTTAGCCAATTGTTACAATACTAAAAATTAAATGATAGTAAACGTATTCTATATTATACAATGCTGTCCAAATAACTTCTTCGGAGGTTAATGGGTTAACATTTGGTCACTTGTTTATTACCACACCCCCATCCCTAGCATTTCATCTGTGCTGTTACATGTATGATTTCATAAAATAATATTCAGAAAAACATGATTTTTTTTTATTCCCCCCCCACAATTTTGAAGGATACTGTCAGTTACTTTATACATATGGGTTGACTGTTTATTTTTACTTATTTTTATCATTCATTTTGGAATTTTACATCTAAACTTTGTCACAGTTTTAGATTGCGGGTATTCCTTTTCTGTTTTACTAAATATGTTACTTTTTAAAAAAAGCATTGGTGCTCTTGTGAGTTGTGAGGTCTCTTCTTTTTTTTTTCTCTCGGAGAGTATTAGAATTTAGGAGCGAGTTAAAACTAATCTCTGATCTAAATCTCCTGGGGCCTGCCTGAAGTGGGTCCAGGGGTGGAGCTTCTGTCCAACTGTCACCTTAGCTATGTGACCACTATAAAGTGTGTTTTTGACATCTCTTTCCTGCAGTCAAAATGTTTCTCTATAGGACAAGGGGGCTGCCTGTGTTAGGATTAATTTCTAATAGAAGTAAAGTTATCCAGCTTTCAGGGGTTTTCAACATTTTCCCTGTCCATACCACTACATTACTTGTATTTCAGAACATACAAGTAAAATGGAGCATTTGAAGTCTGATCATGACACATTCATAACACAGCCCTGTCGCATTGTGGACTGCGGACACAGAAAAAAAGACAGAAAAGCTTACAGATAAAACCCCGACAGTGTGTGCATCACACCAAAACCATCTTGAACCTTTTTCGCCTCGATGTGTCAAATGATGGACCAATTCATTCGTCCACATTATGTGACATGGGACATGGGGCTTCATGGAGAACAAGGGGGAGAGCTGGTGCACTCATCAATTCGAAAACTTGAAAACCAAGCACAGACAGAGTGTTAGACGCCCAGAAGATCAGCTGAAAGTTATAATGAAGCCCCATCTGTCTCAAGTTTCACCCACACTTCATCGTTTATTACCCACAATCACCAAGCGACAGCAAGGCAAGAAAACATGAGACCCAGCAATTATGTTGTCAAGTCAGGTAGAGTTTGAAGTCAACTACAACTTAACGCGAACTGTGACCATGAAGTACACCTAAACATGTCTGTACTGTCCAAGATTTATGTCTTCAAAGTGTTGGTTTACTGTTTATCTGATTTGTTATAAAAAAACAGGGGAGGGGAGAGACACACACTGCCACAGAGATTATAATACAAAATGACCATGTAGAGACATTTTCTACTTAAAAGGGAGGCTGCTAGGCTGATCACTGGAGTGTGGTGTTAAATAAATAAGCCCATAGCTGGCTTTCCCCTCAACCTCCAAAAATGATTTTACCTCACAGTTGAAGCACAAGATCTATGTTTACAAAATATCCAAATTATAATACTCTAGAAATTGGCTAAATGGTTGAAATTAGCAATTGTTTTATGTATATCTGCATATATTATTCAATTCATGCTGTTCACTTGACATTATATTCTTTTTTATGATAATCTTCATTAGTTTAGGAAATTCATAGGGCTCAATAGTCCTAAAAACAACCTTTTAATTGATATATTTTTCATGTCTGTGTCAATAAAAGCTGAATTTATATAAAATTTTGAAGTTGTGACAATTTACAAGAAAATAACTTTCTCCTCTAGCGCAAAACATCTGGAGGACGTACGTACTTGTAAAAACCTCAAAATAATAATTATTTCGATACCCTAACTTAAACTTGAAAAACCTAGACCGAGAATTCCGAAAGAGTCTCAAACGCACCTGCCCAAGGCGTGCACGCGACGTGCACAGTCTGATTCTAAATCACGTCTTGCTATAATAGCAATGGAAGATTCTGATTGACTGACGAGCAGATGTATAAAATGAAAAAAAAAAAAGCAAAGAAACAAAAAATGTCAGCCTAAACTCAGATTGTAACAGTAGTATGCTATTTTGCATTGGATTTGACCCAGACTTCCTTTGAGTCCACTAAGGAGACGTCCTTCATGTTTCAGTCCAAGTTCGATGGTGCTCGAAGCCAGGTTTAACACCACAGTCCACAAACCCGAGGCAAAAGTTGACCCGCTAGAGAAAGAGCCTAAGGCCTCTCATATTACCATTGCCGAGCTTGTATTCATAAACCAGTTTAAAAACATCACACACTGCACATAGCATAGCAGCTGGAACAACTGGCTGCAATGTAAAAATGTGCAACCAAAACTTCACTGAAAGACTGTTTGAAACTTAAAGGATTAAATTCATTAGATATTTTGATTTGCTTAAAATTTCACATTCTCCTGATTAAAAAAAAAAAAAAATTACCACAATCACCCATGCCATCAACATCAAGATGCTTTTATGGCATTCTCCAACTGACCTGGTGTTGACCGGAAAACTGTGAAAAACAAAAGAGACTAAACTAGACACTCATTTAAATGTAAGTGAGATATGCAAAGTTTCGCCGCGGTGGGACTCCCAGGTAACCTTTCCATTTCGGGTAGGTGTTGAGCATGGTGGGGGAGGGGGGGGGGAGAGGAGAGCGAGAACAGATAGATTCTTCTCCTTTGTCTTGGCGATGTAGACCTCCGTAGATTTCTTCCATCTGGTTCTGTCCTCTGCCTGTCTCTGCCCTGTTGTGCTCTCGTGCTTTCTGAGGTCATCCTTGATGGTCTTTCTTTGGATCTTTTCCCAGTCCTTGTCTGCCAATCAGCACAACTTTTTCTCTACCAATTGTCTTAGCTTAATAAGTCTCTAAATCTGTGCCTTGTCCATTTTCATTTCTGTTTGAGTAAACACTTTAGTATGTCTGTGATTCTTGTCTACTTTCTCTTGATCTTGCAGTTTGAAATTCAGTATTTTCCTTTCCATGGCTCTTTGTGCGATTCCGAGTTTATTGGTTAGTTGTGGAGTGAGAAGCTAGGCTTGGCCTCGTAAGTCATTGAATACACTGGTTCTTAAGATTCGTAACACAAGTTAATATTAGGACGCAGTGTCTTTTTAGCTGATACCACTAACAACGTACGTATCAGTGCAATAATGCGATATCACTCACCACGGAACGTGCGACAGCACTGTTCCACTACATAGTAACTCTACGTGTTAGCCTCTTCTCCAATAAGTTGAATCGCTGACGCAGAGAAGTGAGGCACTAATTGGTTAATGCAGTGCTTCTCAATCTGAGTGAATCTGGGAGGGGAGGTTGGGGGGGGGGGGGAGGGAGGAGGAAATGAAAAATAATAAAATGGGCCTATAGTGGAGCGAAAACGTAAACATAACGTAAAAGCATTTTTATTTTTCTGACAAGTGAGCACAATACAGCACTTGGTCTTACTATTACGGTCTGATCTTTTAGCTTTTAAATCCATATGATTATATCGGTTGCAATAATAGTCTCCCTTGTGACAAAACAAACAGACAAATTTAATCTGGTCAATTATGCTGTTCCAAGTCCGAGATCATTCAATATTGCTAAAAGCCAGCCTGCCGCGTGGGGTTTGTAAACAGGCAAGGCCAGTTGTTTGTGCATAATTATTATGGTGAAGAATGCGTTCTCCATTTCTGTATAATGAATAACCAAGCGAGTGTTGTCGTTAAATAAAACTTTGACTAAATATAACATCTTAACTTGCATCCACTGTATGTACTTATGCTGTTCGGGGGGGTGGCGGGGTAGGGGGGGGGGTAAGGTTCTGGAAGAAGAAAAAGGTAGGGGACGGATCAGAAAGGCAATTTGGGCCCCAGGGGGAGATTGTCTGACAAAGGTTGAGAACCGCTGGGTCAAAATAATGTCATTGTGTAGACGTTACGTGTGGACGTAAGGGAATACACAGCCAGGAGCTCTTGCTCCACGACAGCCATGGGAATTCCTACGTCAATTGTTATACTTAACATACTTGATCGTGGGTCAATGTTCATTCATCGCTGTGGCCTTGGGTAATCAGGAGTAGTTTAATTACTCTGCCAGTTGCCAAACCTCCAAATGTCTGTCTGACGGCAGAAACTCTTTTGAAGGGTTTCAGAAGAAAATAAGACAACAAAGCCATTTTTGAAGTACGTGTCAGAACTACTGTTTCTAATTGTAGAGTTTGTACAAAACTGATCTGTACAAAACCAAATCGAGAAAACATTGGGTTATGTTCACTGTTCAGCTACAGCTATGTGAACTACTATGCTCCCCTAACAACACCTACCACCATTTTCAAAGTAAACTGTAATCTTTGATTTTCTACCCCCCCCCCCCCCCGGGTACATAAGGTTTCTCCACCCGTCCATTGTTCTCGGTTGCGTCATAAAAAATACGATAAGGTTTCTCCACCCAAACCATCGTATCGAATATTTATTATATCTCAAGAATGAGTAAGTGAACGTGAATGAATACAAAACATTTTCCCTCTGTGTTACGGGCTGGGGACCGTCACCCTAACCCTAACGCTAACCCATCACATATTATAAACCATTTTTCAATAATTATTTATATGTCGAAAAGAAGAAATATAATCGAGTATCAACCAACACGGTATATCGATATCGATTCAGGACTTTCAACATTTCAGCTCTGTTACGTCACGGATGGAGAAACCTTGAGACCTCCCCCCCCCCCCCCCAAGAAAAAACCCCCACCAAAACATGATTCAGGCAGTTGTGTTATGACCGTGACGCAATGTACAATGGTGAAAGACCAGGTCATGCCAGCATGTGATCCCTGATTAAATAAGGAAAAATGTTGAGATAAACAGGAAAGCTCAGTAAAACCTGGATTTTCCCAGTTGCATGTTGTTTGAAAATGTGCTGGTTTTTTCACGCATTGATACACGTGACCATTTCTTATTATTAGATTTTTAATTTTCTATTCTGTTATATATTTCTTTTCCTGAAGAAGATTAATATACCTAGAGCTAGATTTGCCTTCCTTTTTCTGCACACAACAGTGTACTGTTTCGTTTTTGTTTTCTTTTTCGTACACGAATCTTTGCCTTACTAGTTTTGTTTTTTTGGGTTTTTTTTTGGGTCACATTTTGACTGTTTGTTTTCCAATGTTGTCGTCACATGACCTTAGTTCTTGTTTGTTCCAACTTCACTTTTTGCACAACTGAGAAAATTCGATATTAAAGGTTTGCAGCTTTAGTTTCATTATGATTATAAATGGAAAGGAGTTAGAATAAATCGGAAGTGTGAAACAGCTTGATAAGTGCAACAACGCATTTCAAACAAGTGTCAAAGTGTGCATTTGTTATATCTCTTCTACATACTAAAAGATCTCCAGTTTGTCTGAAAAATGGAGACAGAACAAACACAGGTCGCCTTCAGTTGCTTGCAATGAGGGTTTTTACGACAAGAACCAGTCACGAGACAATCAGTCACGTTTTGCGACAACAGCTCATCTCAGAACAGATACTTCTAATCTGAAATCCCAAAAACATACGTTCATAAATGCTGATTCTGACTCCTGAATTGCCAAATGTCACAGTTGGCGACTCTTCACTCCAGTTCATGCCCGGCGACCCTCTTGCACTGGTCAGGAAACCAGACGTTTATCATCTCTTTGCTCAGCCATATCAGTCTTGGCCTTCTCATGCCAGCACTTGACGGGCCCTTGTAGCCTACACGTCATTTCCTGCCTGACCTGGTCTCCTAGCAGTTCCTAATGCAAAAAAAAATTGAACTACCTCCGGAAACCGACTTCCAACGTTTTGACATCATGTTGAAATATTTCCCAGTGTCGATTGATCTTAGACTCAAATTGCTGTGGCGAGCTGCAGAAGGTTGGTGGCGGTGCTGGTTGAGGAAAATGTAGGTAAAATGGTATCAGGAAAAAAGCCAAACTGAAATCAGAATGCCCTGGTTTGATTATTGTGTCTTAATAATAACGTTCAATGATTGGTAGACAATCTCCCCCACCCTCCTTCTCTCTCTCTCTCTCTCTCTCTCTCTCTCTCTCTCTCTCTCTCTCTATCTCTCTCTCACAATCACACACAAACAAACACAAACAAACATTCTTTCTCTAACTATCTCTCTCACCCTTTCTCTCTTTCCCTCTCTATCTCTCTCTGTCTCAATCTCACACATACACACATGCTCTCTTTCTCTCTCGCTCTCTCTGTTTCTGTCTCATTCTCTCCCCTCTTTCTCTCTCACATAATCACACAAACAAATATTTATTTTCTTTCTCTTACATTCTTCCTCGCTTTCTCTGTCTCTCTCACACACATACTCACACACACACATATACACACTCTCTTCCTCTCTCGCTCCTTCTCTCTATTTATCTCATAATCTCTTGCTCTGTCTCCCACTCTCTCTCTCTCTCTGTCTTTCTCTCTTTCTTTCTCTGTCTCTTTCTGTCATTCTATCTCTCTCGCTCCCTCACTCTCTGTGTGTCTCTCTCTCTGTCTCTCACACACTCTCTCTCCTTTTCTCTCTCCTTCCTTCTTTCTTTGTCTGTCTCTTTCTGTCACTCTCCCCCCCCCCCGCTCTCTTTGTCTCTCTCTGTCTCTCTTTCATAATTTCTCTCTCTCTTTAGCTCTGTCTCTCTTTCTTTCTCTATGCCTTTCTCTCTCTCTCTCTCTCTCTCTCTCTGTCTCTGTCTCTCTCTCTCTCTCTCTCTCTCTCTCTCTCTCTCTCTCTCTCTCTAAGTTAGGCGCTCTCTCGCTTTCCATTTACTTATTCGTTGTGTACTTCTTGATTCATCCGTTGTTTAATGTTTTCCTCTTTGGTATATGAATTAAAGATCTGCAACTGGCAATTCTATCTATCTATCTATCTATCTATCTATCTATCTATCTATCTATCTATCTATCTATCTATCTATCTATCTATCTATCTATCTATCTATCTATCTTTCTATCTATCTATCTATCTATCTATCTATCTATCTATTTATCTATCTATCTATCTATTTACCTATCTATCTATCTATCTATCTATTTATCTATCTATCTATTTATCTATCTATCTATCTATCTATCTATCTATCTATCTATCTATCTATCTATCTATCTATCTATCTATCTATCTATCTATCTATCTATCTATCAATATAGCTATCTATCTATCTATCTATCTATCTATCTATCTATCTATCTATCTATCTATCTATCTATCTATCTATCTATCTATCTATCTATCTATCTATCTATCAAACAAGTGCACGCAGGTAAATATAGCACGATCTAATGGGTTCCTTGCTCGAATTTGTTGGCTAAGGATGATCTTAAACGTATTTACAGCAGTCCCAAAACGTTACACTGCGACTGCATCAGGAAAGCAATAAAATCTGGAAATTTCGCCGACATTTATGTAAATTTCAAGAAAGTCAAAAGACACCGATTGAAATTCATTAGGAAACCCACTATCTATGCTAATTCCGAACAAAACAATAATATGTTCGTAGCGCTACTGGTAATTTAAACACAAATACTAGACAAAAATAAATATACAGAAATAACTTAGGTCTAAGGTGAGGTATATAATGTTCATGAAATGAGCTGGATTGTGGCAAGGACAAACGCTCAGGAGAGACATCAACCCTGCCGATGACGCATGTATCAATGCCAGTTACTATTCAAGACTTCTATTGTCAGATCCTGGCTTAAACTGTCAGGGACTCAATTTATCTTGTGATCGGCTTATACATTCTATAGGGCGTAAGCTGGTGTTTGTGTGCAATACAACTGACTTGTCCATGTAAACAAAGGACAGATCCAGTTATGGCAGTGAAAATAGTATAATGATGAATGGGCAGAATTTTGTGTGCCCAAACAGTGTCTTTGTAAACAAGTGCACATCGACCTATGACAGTGGCAAATATAATGATGAATAGGCAGAATTTTGTGTGCCCAAACAGTATCTTTGTAAACAAGTACACATCGACCTATGACAGTGAAAATATAATGATGAACAGGCAGAATTTTGTGTGCCCAAACAGTGTCTTTGTAAACAAGTACACATCGACCTATGACAGTGAAAATAAATATAATGACGAATAGGCAGAATTTTGTGTGCCCAAACAGTGTCTTTGTAAACAAGTACACATCGACCTGTGACAGTGAAAATGAATATAATGATGAATAGGCAGAATTTTGTGTGCCCAAACAGTGTCTTTGTAAACAAGTACACATCGACCTATGACAGTGAAAATAAATATAATGATGAACAGGCAGAATTTTGTGTGCATTAAAAGTGACTTGTCCTTGTAAACAAACACAGATCCATTTGTCCGAGTCAAAATTGCGTGCTGAATAGGACGATTTTTAGTTCTAACAGTATGACTTTGTTGATTTTACTGTAAATTTTCCCAACACATGAATGTAGTGGCAAGGGCACATGCTTAAGGTACAAGGGGGTCCAGATTCGAATCCCCCTCTGAACGGGCGTATCTAATTACATTTTTGTTTTTTTCAAAGTTGACCTGACATGATCTGGGATCTGACACGGCCACTCTCTCGTCGTCTCTCTCCTTTTCTGTCTGTCTGTCTCTCTGTGTTTGCCTCTCTGCCTCTACCTCTTTCTCTGCCTGTTTGTCTGCCTCTCTTTGCCTCTGTCTGTCTTTGTCTCTCTGTGTCTCTTTCTCAGTCTGTCTCTCTGTCTGTCCAGCTGTCTTTGTCCCTTTCTGTCTTTGTGTCTCTGTTCTCTGTCTTTCTTTCCCTCTCTGTTCTCTGTCTTTCTTTCCCTCTCTGTTCGTCTGTTTTTCACTCTAGCCACTACATGCACTGCAAGCTGTTGTAAGCTCCTTGAGGTACTGTCATAGAGAAACACCAACATTTTTCATCCGAAGCAATAAGTCATACATACAGCAATGGGCAGGAAAACTAGGTAGAATTCACTTCTGCCCCCCCCCCAACAAAAAACACCACACTTCCCTGCTATCCTTCCCTTTTCTGTGCTACTACACCCTTCCTTGGCGCATGTACCACTAACACCACCAGAATGCTGGACCAAGCTGATAGCACCGGCATGGCTGTAGTGGCGTAGCACGAGTTGCCAACGAACGTAGCAAAGCAAGTATTAGGCCTCTCTACCCCTGGACAGTTTGAACTCGCTGAATCCTTCAACCAATTTAACACAGAAATCCCTTAACCCCCCCCCCAACCCACCCCCACCCCCCTCCCCCCCCCAACCCACCCCCACCCCCTCCCCCCCCCCCCACCCATCCCCACCCCCTCCCCCCCCCCTCCCAAAGCACATGTATTTTGTTTAAAGAAAACACTGATGTAATAAAAGTGTATTAATTTGATACTCAAATTTCTTTCAAATCATCTGGTCTTAATTTGCGAAAATGTTCAATATCAGTATTGAGATCTACACTGAAGTCTCAGTTGACAATGTTGCTAGTTTACCCAGTTTTTCTTGGCTCAGTGCAGATCTCTGAAACGTCCTGTTCAACGTAAGTTTTGAGAAACGTCTTTCACAACTGGAAGTTAAAAAATGATAGTTTAAAAATTTTGCCCCCTCAAGAATTTTGTCATCATCATCATCATTGCCTTTCTCACCCTGGATCAGGGTATAGGCCACCAACAAACACCTTCCATCCCTCTCTATCATGGGCCAGCCTCTTTACATTATTCCAAGTCTTTCCGCTTCGTTGCACATCATTTTCTCTGGCTCTTCTCCACGTTCCGCGCGGCCTTCCTCTTGATCTCTTGCCCTGGGGATTCCAGTCCAATACCTTCTTCGTGATGCTGTTTCCTGGCCTCCTGAGAGTGTGGCCGATCCATCTCCATCGCCTCCTACCAATTTCCTCTCTGACTGGGTTCTGTCTTGTTCTTTTCCATACAATTTCATTGCTGACCTTGTCTGTCCATCTGATCTTAAGTAGCTTCCTCAAACATCTGTTGATGAAAACTTGGATTCTCTTTATGCAGGCCTGGGACGCATTCCAAGTCTCACATCCATACAACAGGACTGACTTCACGTTCGAGTTGAATATCCTCAGCTTTGTTTTTAGAGATATATCCTTGGTTCTCCAAATCTTGCTTAAGGATGTGAAAGCTGCCTGTGCCTTTCCAATTCGTGCTTTGACTTCTGCCTCTGTTCCTCCCTTATTGTCAATGATACTACCAAGATAGCAGAAGGACTCTACATCTTCCAGTGGTTGATCTCCTACTGTGACTTGTTCGCTTAGGGGTGCAACAATTTTTAGGACCTTCGACTTCGCGGGATGTATCCTCAATCCAATAGATTCTGAAATTTTGTTTAGAGCTGTAGTCTTTGCTTGCATCTGGTCGTGTGTGTGCGACAATAGTGCCAAGTCATCTGCAAAATCTAGATCGTCCAGCTGTGTCCATGGGGTCCATTGTATGCCATTTCTTCCTCCACTGGTGGTTTCTTTCATAAGCCAATCAATCACCAGGATAAACAGAAATGGGGACAGCAAACAACCCTGCCTAACACCAGTCTTGATATCAAAGCTGTCAGTAAGCTCACCATCATGTACGACTCTGCAACTTGTCCCCTCGTACATGCTCTTGATAAGATTCACCATCTTCTCTGGGATTCCATAATGTCTCAATATTCTCCACAGTGTTTCTCTATCGATGCTATCAAAGGCCTTCTCGTAGTCAAGGAAGTTCACTATCAGTTGGGAGTTCCACTCTAGCGACTGCTCTACTATGATTCTCAGCGTGGCGATCTGGTCGGTGGTTGATCGATTACTCCTGAAACCAGCTTGCTCCTCGCGAAGTTTTTGGTCTGTTGCATTCTGTATTCGCTTGAGTATAATCCGATTGAAAACCTTTCCTGGGGTGGAGAGAAGTGTGATTCCTCTGTAGTTACTACAATTGCTGAGGTCCCCTTTTTTGGGGAGCTTCACGAGGTGTCCTTCCTTCCAGTCCTTTGGAAACTTGCCTCCGATCCAAATCCTCGAGAATAGTGAGTGCAGACCCTCTGCAGCCCCAGCAGCATCTGCCTTCAGCGCCTCTGGTGGGATCTGGTCTGGTCCAGCTGCCTTGCCTCGATTTAACTGCTTTATGGCATCATTAATCTCTGCTTTAGTCGGAGGGTCGCAACTGATCGGTAAATCATTTCTTGCGGGTAGAATGTCGGGTGGGTTGCTTGGTGGAGGTCTGTTCAAGAGGCTGTTAAAATGTTCTATCCATCTTTTTGCCTGAGCTTCCTTTCCAAAAATAGCCTTCCTGTTGTAATCCTTGACAGGAACTTCAGGTTTTCCATATTTTCCAGCAAGAGTCTTTGTAGTCTGGTAGAGGATCCTCATGTGTCCTCCTGTTGCTGCCTTCTCTGCTTTCTCTGCTAACATTCCTATGAACTCCTCTTTGTCTTTTTTAATTGATTTTTTGACCTCTTTAGCTGATGCTCGGTACTCTTCCTGGTTACCAACTCTTGAGCTTCTTGTACGACTTGCATTTACCCGTTCTTTTAGGTCTCTTCTTATCCTTATCAAGTCCAGTGATTTTTGACTGATCCATTCCTTGTGTTCCACTTTCTTTTCCCCAATAACATCCTGACATGTCGATGTAAATACTCCTTTTACCTTAGCCCAGTGAGTCTCCAAATCTACTGTCTCTTCGAGGTCAACAAGGGGTTTGAATCTATTCCTCAGTGTCAGCTGGAACTCTTCCTTCTTGTCTCCATCCAGAAGGCTCACTTGAAACTTTCTCCTCTTTGTTCCTGCTCTGGTACCTTGTTTCTTGAGGCGGAGTTTGAGTCTTGCCAGCAGCATGTGATGGTCAGATCCAACATCTGCTCCTCTCTGTACTATGACATCCTCTAGTGAGCGTCTGAATCGTCGGGTGATGCAAAAGTGGTCAATCTGATTTTCAGTTACTCCATCCGGTGAAATCCAAGTGGCCTTATGGATCCTCTTGTGTGGGAATACTGAACCTCCAATCACATAGCTGTTAAATGCGCAGAAACTTGCAAACCGCTCTCCATTCTCATTCATTTGTCCTAAACCATTGCACCCCATAATGTCCTCATACCCTGTATTGTCCTGTCCTATCTTGGCATTGGCGTCTCCCATTATAATGTTCACATCTTTTCTTGGCAATGTGTCAACTATTTCCTGAAGCTGGTTGTAGAAGTCGTCCTTGTCCTCATCGGTTGCTTCATTTGTTGGGGCGTATATCTGCACAATGTTCATGTTGATGTTCTTGTTCTTAGTAGTAAATGATGCCAATATAATTCTCTTTCCATAGGGTTCCCATCCCCTCAGTGACCTCTGGGCGTGCTTGCTCAAGATGATCGCTACTCCTTCTGTATGCTTTTTGTCCTCCCTTCCAGAATACAAAATCTTTTCCCCAGTATTAAGTTGTTTCAGTCCGGACTGTATCCAGCGGGTCTCGCTAACTCCAAGTATGTGCAGTCTGTATCGCCTCATCTCCATTGTAACCTGGGCACTCTTTCCTGCTTCATACATGGAGCGGACATTCCACGACGCAATCCGGAGTGACTTGCTTGATGAAGGAGCAGTCGGGCCAGTGGCGTCCTTTCGGCTTTGTCCATTGTCCTTCATTGAATCTACAGGTGCAGATGCTCCCCCTTCTCCCAAGATAAAAGACTGATTTGAAGTATTTGCTTGTGTTTCTGTAACTGGTTTATTTTTACAGGGTGGGTAGTTGGCCCACCGCCAACTGGCTCTTCTCGGGAGACCAGGACCTTTGCACCTTTAGTCGCCTCTTACGACACGCAGTATCACGTCAGATGTATTCTCTGCTGTCCCTCTTCTACAAGAGAGCCCCGCATCTGCACGGGCGCAAGAATTTTGTGCCTGGAGCAATCGCCCCTGCAGCCACGCCAACGCCACGCCACTGCCAGGCTGATCATAGAACTTTGATAAAGAAGGAAGTTAGCCAAAAGAACAGAACGATTTTATCTGAAACCCTTGCATAAACAATGATCTTTAACCTAATCAAGCAGGGGAAACAAGAAAATCCCAGCTTAAGGCCCAGGAATTAGATTCTGTACTATTCCGGCCACAGTAATTTTTTCATTTTTTATTTGTTTTCACACATCGTATCAGTTGGTGTTCATATTGTACATTAGCCAAGGCACCGGTGTTGTTCGGGATAAAATTGTCCCCGGCATCCCCATCTCCTGCTCCTTTCTTTTTCTCTCCTTCTCTCTCGATTCTTTCTCTTTCTATTCTATCTGTCTGTCTATCTATCTGACTGTCTCTCTCTCTGTGTTCTGTATTTCTCACTCTCTCCATTTGTTCTCTCTGTGTTTCTGTCTGTCTGTCTGTCTGTGTCTCTCTCTCTCTCTCTCTGTCCGTTCTGTCTGTGTCTGTTCAGTTTGTACGTATGTCTGCCTATTTGTTCTCTCTCTCTTTCCGTCTGTCTGTCTGTCCCTCCCTCTGTTCTCTCTGTGTCTGTTCTGTCTGTACGTATGTCAGCCTGTTTGTTCTTTCTCTCTGTCTGTCTCTCTCTGCCCCCCCTCTCTCTCTCTCTTTGTTCTCTCTGTGTTTCTGTATGTCTGTTTTTCTGTCTCTATCTTTGTTCGTCTCTCTTTCTCTCTCTCCCTCTCTTCTCTATCTGTGTGTCTCTCTCTCTGTTTATTTTGTTTGCCTGTTTGTTTCTCTGTGTGTTCTGTCTCTCTCTCTCTCTCTCTTTCTGTTCTCTCTGTCTGTCTGTCTCTGTTTCCTCTGTCTGTCTGTCTGTCTGTCTCCCCCCCCCCCACCCCCCCCCAATCCCCGCTCTTTGTAATGTGTTAAATGACCCTGGAATATAATTCTACTGCTTCAGTGAGGTGTTGGTCCGCATAATTATGTAATACAGACTTATTCAGTATCAAAATACGGCACGGCTCGTCAACATATTTAATTTAGTTTCCATAACCCACCTCTTTACCAGTGTTTTCAAAACATGAATGACGTACGGCACCGCCGTCAAAATACAATGTTTCTTTTGAATATCATTCTGAATTAGGTCAGCTGTGACGTCATGACGTCAGATCAACCTGGTTCCAGTTCCAGGATAACCCCTGGCTTTAAACATACCTTTGAACTAAAGGTCCCAATCAGTTTACCCGATACCCAATCAGTTCCGTCCCTGGAGGTCTTGACTATCGAACTTCATGTACGTAAACTTGAGCTGTTTACAAAGCAAATAAACAGCTTCCCCCGTGCCGTTTGCTTACAAGGGGCGCAAACACGCGTAGAGAGAGAGTGAGGGTGCCTGTTACTGGGTGTCCGACATGGAGGTCAAAGGTGAGAGGTTCAACACTCGTGTGTTGATAGCGGTGACCTTACTGGACGGGGGTTTAAATTTCCAGATTAATAATAATAAGATCATTTATATAGCACCCAATTTAAAAATGTTGCTCTAGGCACTTTAGAGTGAGTCTTCTTCTCTCCATCTGCAACTCAACCCCCCCCCCTCTCTCTCTCTCTCTTTCTCTCTCTATCTCTCTCCCTTCCCCCCCCCCCCCCCGAATCTGTCTCTCTCTCTCTCACGCACAATCAGTTTCATACACTCTAATGTTAGACACACATACAAACATAGGCACATAAGTAAAAAAAAAAAAAAAACAATAAAACAATAAGATTTGGTTATGAATTGAGATTTTAGTTTTATTTGCACATTTTTTTTTTTAAACAACATAGGATGTAATACTAATAATGCAAGATCAGACAGAGGCTTTACTTCTAATCAAACGTGGAGAAAAGCCACTTCAAGATTCAGAATATTAAAACCTTATTATGAGCATTAACATTCGAATGGAACTACCTTCGAACAAGGGAAGACGAGTAGTGACAGGGGTTAAACCAAGCTCATGAAAAACGTACGGTGAAGGGGGTGAGAAGGAAGGGTAAAACATATCCCCAAATCTACTGTTAAGTGTCCCTTCCATGAACATTAAAAACCAAAAGTTCCTTCTGCGATTAGCAATACCTGTGCTCTGTGTTGCCCGGGATAAATCGGTTTGAATATTGGTTTCAGTTCTGGGTGGTTATTATGGACCTGCTTCATCTGGCCTGTCAATATTTGTTGTTTTTTTTTTGTTTGTTTGTTTTTAAATAAGTCTTACTGCTCTGCCTTTGTGAGTTGACACCCTGCGCATCCCGTACAATAGCATGATTTGCGCACGGGTTCGTGTGTTTGATAATACATCCATACTCTCTGTTGATAGTGAACACATCGCAGGAAGTGATAACGAAACCTTAAAATGGCGAACCATGACTCCAAATAGATCTAAATGATGGCGAAACAATAAATTTCCAATAAAAAAACTACACCGATTTGAGACTTCTATTAAAAACTGTGCACCCTTACATCCATTCTGATGCACCATATAAAATTTGAAGTGTGAGTGTTGAATGGTTCAGAAGCCTTTTGCAACGAAAAATCTCGTCCACAAATACATATAGTATAGCTAGAATGCGCATGACGTCACAGAGTTTTTGTTGTGTACTTCCGCCAAACAAGATGGCCATTGGATCAGCTGATGAGTGTAACTTCGAGATGTGTCTAAGCAGTTAAAATGCCTGCTGGTTGCATTGCAGTTGACTGTTGTGACAGGGGTGGAAAGGATGTATCCAAACTGGTCAGATTCCCTACCATCGGTGTAAACAAGAGAAAGGAAGTGAAAGAATTGACCGAACGTCTCCCATGTGCGTATACACATGTGTCATTGTTTACAGTAGTGAACTCGCCGCCGATTGGTTCGCGACGCCTTAAGTGGGTCCGGACAGACAAGATGGTGGATATGCGCATTCTACCCATAGATGCCGCAAGAAACCATCAGAAGGAAATAGGCAGACCTTAGGTCTTGTTTGCTGTACCTCCATTTTCTGAAAAACTGAAAATCGCTTAGTATGCAAAAGAGGTATAACAAATGCACATTTTGACACTGGTTTAAGATCCGTTAATGCACTTATCAAGCTGTTTCACAGTTCCGATTTATTCCAACTCTTTTTAACATAATACTAAACCCGCAAACGTTTAACGTCGAATTTCTTAATGCTACTAAAAGTGAAGTTGGGACAAACAAATATTAAGGATCGGTATTGTAAACGTTAACGTTGGAATTAAAAGTGGATGCTCCACTTGAAAATTATGAATCAAATAACCATAGTCGCCTACCGTACTGTATTAATGAAATGTTCAATAGGCGTGATGTTAGGCGGAAAGAAATAGGCACTAAATACTTTCTGCTTTAGGTGTCATTACAGAGATATCCAGGAAATTTTGCCAGTGTCTTTTTTTTCCTTTATTATTATTATTACATGACTATTATTATTAGCATTATTATTATATTATTATCATCATCCTCATCAAACAGTAATCTGTTTATCACCTCGCTTACGGATCTAGCGGTAAACTCTTACTTTATTTCTTGACCTCTACCCCACCCCCCACCCCCCCCCCCCTTCCGACACCACTCTACCCGTCAATATCATACTAATCCCTTTACGTCACAGCTACTTGCTGTCAGCAAAATGTACACCCAGGAAATAATGGATGAAGTTGACGGTGTCTGATCGGGCTTACCACGATAGGTCTTCCTGGGTTTATTAAGGAAAAAAAAAGGAACATATGGTGCAGACTGCTTGTCTGCCAGCAGCTGACTTGGCCGTGCCGGAGTTAGTATGATAGCTCCCTTGGTCTTGAAGAAAAGAGATTTCGTCCATGGTTAATCAATGGTGAAGAATCAAACTATCAAACTGCATTCTTTCGTCTGTCTTTCTCCATGACGTTTCATATTTCCGGACAGGCCGTTCTAAGTAATGATGTGGAGAATAATCCCAACCATTGGTAGCACTGATCAGAAGTACTGATCTCATGCAAAGGATTAACAAAAGATGTCAGGGCATATCTAGAAACAAGTCGAGAGTCGGATGGTAAACTATCCTGACTCGACTGCTCCCCCCTCCCCCCCCCCTAAGATATTTGCTATATTTATAGCCATTTATTGCCCGCAGTTTGTGTTATAAGTTGGCCTTTAAATTCTGAAAACGAAGGCTTAAACAGGGGCGTAGGATGGTGGGGGTGCCTCAGTCGCGATTGTCAGGGGCACAAAATTCTTAGGGTCGTAAAATTTCCAAAGAAAAATAAATAAATATATAATTTTTAAAAAATTTTAAAATCGCGCTCTCTCCCCCTCACACAGAAAATTTCCCAGTGTTGGAACATTCCACACATTTTTTCCACATGACTGGGCAAATAAACATTGCCACTTGCTGACGGTCCACTGGGGGTAAAGGACTTTTTCTTTTAACATAGAGGTACTGTTAAGCCTGATAAAGAAAATGAGTCCGTTTATTTGGTTCCCCAGAAAAGTGTAAAATTCGAGTTACGACGGTTAACCGTGCCGCCTTTGAAATGACTGTCTTCCTTGACTCCTTAATTGTCTGTAGCTTATTCCTGGGAACATCTGTCATTCAGAAAGACTTTCTTCGACACTTTTTTTAGGCTGTTGTATTAAGTACGTACGTACCCGAAGCGTTAACATGCTAGGAGTGCGTACGTGTACCTACCTATCCCTAACCCCGCTCCTATCATCAACCCTAAATCTTATCGAATTCCTAAAGTCCCGCGCGCACTATGTTAAAATTAACCATCCGTTCAGTGCAAGCAATCTTTCGCGTGGCGTGCAGCACGGTCAACTTTTTGCCAAACAAGCAAAAATCTGCGTTTGCACGCCGTGCAGCAGGCGAAACGGGATAGTGCGCGCGGCCCCTTACCCTTTCAAGGAAAAACCAGGAGGAAAACAAAAAGAAAATGTGAAAGAAAAATAAATGAAGGTTTTTATTAGGAATATTTCGGGAGGAGCTCTCTAGCTCTGGAGTCTCAAAAGGCTTTAAAATAAGCACACTCAGCGCAAAAAAACAACCAGAAAAACAAAACTTGGGGAACGTACGTTCCTGTAACAATATTCTTTTTTTTTTGAAGCCATCCGGACAAATTTCTCACATCTCATAGACTGCTTCCTGCCTAGCTTGTGAATGTGATACTGATCTCATATTGTACCGCGTTGACAAAAGATTTGGGGAGGCAAAATTAGAATTTGAAAAGCAAATAATGTCATCTTAGATCCCTTAACCAATGTCTATAATGTCGTCCTGGGAATATCGGTAGAGAAAAATACAAAAGATATTTTTACCCTCCACAATTCGCCTTTACAAAACATTTCAGAAGCAAGAACTCGCAGCTAAGTAAACTGTTTCACTTCGTTCCTGTTGAAGTCTTTCATTGTTCGTTTTTTTTTCACTTGACAAAGGCGAAAGCCGAAAATTTGTGTATTTTCTGTCTTCTCTTTAGTTTGCTTTGTATTGTTTGGGTTTTATTTCTCACGCAGGGTTTTGCAACATACAACCTTTTCTTTTTGCCCAATTTTGACTTTGCTTATAGCCCTGCTGCGACCCCACAGTTTTTCTGTGGTTTTTATGATATTTCGTGAATTTCAGCTACCTGTGTACCATATTTCACTACAGTTCTTTACTATGCCACTTCATAAATGAGTGCTATTGAGTTTATAGTTGTAATAATTATATGTTTATGTAAGGATACGCAAGAAGTGTGTAGCATGTATGTGTTTTTAATCGCTCTATGAAAGAGAATTTCCCTCAGGAGATGATGAAAAGTGATTCTTATCTTATCTTATAGTATATCTTATTTCAGAGCGGATTTTTCAACATTGTCTTTTCTTGTTTTTGCCTTCCGGACAAACTTCATGCAGCTCACAATTAGCTACATGCTCAGCTTTAAAGTGCTACCGGTACGTTAATTTCATGGTGTTAATTACATACAACGTTAACAATAAGTTTCAGGACAAATTTAGAAATAATTTAATGTCTTCTTCAGTGGCGTAGCGTGTTTGGGTGTCACAGGGACGGTTGGTCCGGGCGCAAAATTCTTAGGGGTGCAAAATTTTAAGAAACAAAAATGATAAATTATTAGTAATATTAATTTTTTTTGTAAAACATTACCCCCCACCCCTTCTGATCAGACAGAAAAAAAGAAGTTCGAACATTCTGTACAGATTTTCAACATGGCGGTTAATAAACGTTACCGCGTGCTAAAGGTACAAAGGACAGGGAGCGAAATACAGTGCACTTGCCCTACCCCGGGCTCTGGCAAACCCACGTTACGCCACTGACCTTCTGTGACTCTTTAACTGTTTATAACCTGCTACCGGGAACATCTGTTTTTCACAGAGGCTTTTTCAAACTTTTTTGTTTTCACCTTCCAGATACGTTTTATACAGCTTATAGCTTGCTTGAACATTCTGAGTTTGGAAGAGCCTTACTGATAAAAAGGACTCCCGTTTATCGGGCGCTCAGCCAGTCTGCCCAGTTCTGCAAACGGATGTAAAGAAGAACTCACAATGTTGTTAATGACGGGCATATGGTTGGGTAGGGCTGTATCGATATGATTATCTCCATGTATACAGTTTAGAAATCAAGGGACTGTGAAACACTAAAAGATCAGCATAATATCTCATTCATACTTCCTCCCTTTCTTTCTCTCTTTCTTTCCCTCCCTCTCTCTCTTCTTTCTCCCCAGTTCTCTGGCTGACTCTCTCTTACTTCCCCCTCTCTCCTCTCAATTTCCCTTTTCCGATGTCCCTCCTTCTCTCTTTCTCTCTCTCTCTCTTGCTATCCTCTCTCCTTTTTCCTCTTGTCTTTTTGTTTTTCGTTTCCTGACCTCTCTCTTCTTTCTCCCCCTGTCCTCTCTCACCTTTTCTCTACCCTTTTCGCTGTCTGTCCGTCTCTCTCTCTCTCTCTCGCAATTTACAATTTTACAATCAACAATCAGTTCGAATACAAATAAATCCAGGACCCCATAAAGATCGATATAAGAGATAACACAGGCAATGCTGAATCGCTCAGTGACATGCACCCGCTCAGCAAAAACCTGTAGCTACTGTAAAACCGCACGAGGTCGAGCTCGCGCCGTGTTTTGTTCTGCCACCTCTCACGAGAGTTACCTGGTCTCGAGACTAGCTCGCCCTGTGACGTAAACAAAGACTTTAGATGGTCACATGCGTTAGTTTCCCAGTTGGCAGTCACAAACCGTCTTGCCGTGCGTATATCTCAGTGCCCTGGGATTAAAGGAACAGTTTAAAAATCTCATTTCTCTTGTGTGTTGTGAACATTTAATCATTTTTCAACTGACAGACATTGCAACACTTTATTTATGTGATCGCAGTCAATACTCAAAAACTCAAAGGTAAGAAATTATTATTATTATTGTACTAAAATCAATACGTCATTAGTTTATTATCGTGAGATATTTGCCCTATTGTGGTATGTGACATTTTGCCGATTGGAAGTTATGTCATGAATGTGGTTCTCTCACTCCTAATTTCATAATGTGAAAGTGTCATTCCAATCGGTGAAAAGCTTTTCGAAATAATTATCTATTTGTGTCGTAATGTTTCATGCCTTTTAGCCCTTTTGCTGACCAAACTTCAAACATCCTTTTCTCGAAAAAACAAAATTGCACCTGAGACATACAATAAAATTACAAATACGGCCTACCCGAATATATAAAGAAAGATAATTATAATTAAATCAAGTTAGATTTTATGGCCTTAAAGTTAGGTACATAAATGATGGTCGTTCGCGTATATTAAAACTAAAACAAAAATATTCTTGTGCTGTACCATTTTGTGTATAGATACATATGTACATGCATGTTGAAACAATCTTTTTTATCAGTTACTTGAATATTTGTTTCGTAAGTGTAAAGGGGTGGGGGGGGGGAGGGCTACTGTTTATTGATCAGGAATCTTGTAATGTTTCTTTTGATGAATTGATTTCTGGGAAGGGTGGGGGTAGGATGGTTGACTCTCACTCTCAGTCTGTGAACCTATGGATTTGACTTAAATTAATTGTGGATTTGGAATTAGATAGATAAGTAGAGAGATATAGTTATAGATCTCTATAGATAAATAGAGAGATAGATTGATAGATAGATAGAGAGCTGGATGGATAGATAGAGAGATCGATCGACAGATAGATAGATACTAAGATATATAGATAGAAAAAGATCGATATATAGATATATAAATAAGCGTAGATAGATAGATAAAGATAGAGAGATCGATCGATAGGTAGATAGATAGATAAAGATAGAGAGATCGATCGATAGGTAGATAGATAGATAGATATAGATAGATAGATAGATAGATAGATAGATAGATAGATAGATAAATACATACAGTAGACTCCACATAAAATGAAGTTACTTTATCTGATCTTTTTGTGTGATGTTTTTCTTTTGCCCTTTAACCTAATGCCTCATTTCTGTGGGGAAAAAAACCGCTTAGTATAAGCTCTTTCTATCCCTTTTTACCCTTTGCGTGATCTCATTTTGAAGTCACAAAGAGAAAATATAAATGCTCAGTGTCATTTTCTCAAACCGTGTCTTGGTCAAAATACACGCCGTCATCTTTCGTAATCGTCCTTTCACTACAGCTCGTACCTGCCATTGTTCTGTGTCTGCCTCGCCATGCTTACACCTGTTGTGTCACTTACGCAGCGTGCCCCCGGGGCGCCATGTGTGCGACTGGATGTGGTCGCTTTGTCCATGAATGTCCATGAGTGTAGGATTTTACAAATTTTATTCTGCTGGCATCACCGATCCCCAGCACTCATGAGAGCTCAAATATTTATGTTGCCTTGTGTTATTCACCAGGTGGATAGATAATGCAGTAGAATAGTAAATGATGCCTCAGATGTCGTAAGATTCACAGGGCCACTGATTTTACTCAGGTCAGACATTGAGAGCGGAGGTTACGATAAAGAGAAAGAGCAAAGGGTCACCCACGGGTGGTACCGTAACACCCGTGGCCCTAAGTATTTTACTTTTTCTTTTTTAAAACTACGTAATAGAGATTTTATCTTTTTCACGGGACAGGGGGCGATGACACTTTGACAGTCGGCGCCAGCAAGTCCACAAAGGTGTCAAATACCCTGCTCACTTGGTCATCGCAGATGGGCGATGTTTATTGTGTTGGTTCAGTGCTACATGATGCGAGTGTGACCAGCGGGAGGATCTTGTATGATATTCCCATCCTCGGCCGGCTGTTGGAACCTCGCGAAGTTGATTTTTTTTTTGGCAAATTCACTTTTTTTTTTTTCAAAAATGCCACATATAGTACGAGACACATCGGGTGCACTAGAAAAAACGAAAAAAATTCTGCTTATTAGGGGAGAAAAGCGATGATGTAATTCCGTGTTATAACTGGGTAAAATTCAACTGTGCGAATGTCGGCGCTTGAACCTCGCTAAAATCGTTTGCGAGGTTATGTATCGCTGGTCATGGCCATTGTTAGCGCATGAACCTCACTAAACGTTTAGTTTAGTAGCGTTTAATAGTAAACGTTTAGTAAACGGTTAATAGCTTGATTATTACACATACCAATTATTGGCGGTTGAAAAATAAGAAAAAAGTGAAAGTCGACATATTAATGTAGTCTCAATGTAAATATCATTATTTCGTAGTGGATTGAAGAAAGGCAGTCATGTACCATACCCTGTAACTCATATAAAAACTGGTCACTTTGAAATAGCCTCGATCTCGAACGGCGTCGATTTTGCGTCCGAAGTCAGAGATATTGTTATTGATGTAATAGACGACGGTAGGGTAAATTTGAATGAATAGATCAAAGGAAGGGATAGCGGCTAGTTCACGGTCTTTGAAGTTGCCGCTCAATGGAGAGGACACCGTCTTTGAAGAAAGAAAGACAAGACCGGCCAATAGGGGCAGATCTATTGACCAAATAAGGTAATGGTAAATATTATTTGGGTAAATAATTTGAGTTATTGATCAGTCTGTAATTAATCATGCCCGTCTTCGACCCACACTGTAATAGCTATAAATAATGTCAGTCTCATATCAGTCAGTGACCAGCATGTAATACATAAGTCACTGTGCATTTTCAGCTTGTTATTTTCAAGATTTCCTCTTAGGAGAGGTCAATGCATGGTGCAATAAACACTTTCAAAACCTGTTAGAGGAAGATGCCGATCGCAGGAGCCTTTGATTGACGTTCCACACAAACCTTACTGGTGTGAAAGTAGATCTCTCAAAGTAACACAGTGCAGCTCTCGCAGTGCACTAAACTGCAACTCTCTCTTAGAGAACTATACTGGAACTCTCTCAAAGAACCAAGTGCACAGCTCTCAAAGACCCAAAGTAGAACTCTCTAAAAGAACAAACAAGTAACTCTCAAAGAACAAAAATGAAAATTACTCAAGGAACTGAACAGTGAAATACAGATATCTTAGAGCAAACGTGCAACTCTCTTTCTCTCCCCCCCCCCTCTCTCTCTCTCTCTCTCTCTCTCTCTCTCTCTCTATCTCTCTCTCTCTCTGAGAACCAGAGCGCCACATTATCAAAGGGCAAGATGCAGTTCTTTCAGGGAGCAGCTCTCTCAAAGACCAGATTGTATCTCCTTCAAAGAACCAAAGTGCAGCGCTCTCGCCCCAATCCAGTCTCTCTCTCTCTCTCTCTCCCTCTAAAATAACCAGAGTGAAAGTCTCCCTCAAAGATCCAGTGTGCAGTTGTCTCTTAAAATCCCTGAGTGCAGTTTCTCTCACAGACCCAGAATGCCGATTTATACAAGAACCAGAGTGCGCCTCTTTCAAGTTGCATCTCTCTCAAAGAACCAAAATGCAGCTCTCTCTCTCAAAGAACAAAAATGCAGCTCTCTCTCTCAAAGAACAAAAATTCAGCTTTCTCTCTCAAAGAACTGGAGTGCAACTCTCACAAAGAACCAAATTAAATATCTCTCTCTCAGTCTGTCTGGTCTGTCTGTCTGTCTCTCTCACTGCCACAAAACAAAAAAAAACAGAGTGCAACCCACTCAAAGAACCAAAGTGCAACTCTCTCAAAGAACCACAGTGCAACTCTCTCAAAGAACCACAAAAAGAACCACAGTGCAACTCTCTCAAAGAACCACAGCATATTGTTTCAAGTGTTCCAATAGACAGAACGAAATGAACTGCCCAACAGAACTGCACGCACCCAACCCCCAACCCCCCTCACCCCGCCCACAAGCAACTGAAATCCCCGATAATACAACTGAAATGAAATCAAAGTGTTCACATTTTTTGGGTATCTACTATCATTGTATAAAGTCAGTTCATGATGGTCATGCTCCAGGGGTGCCAATATCCCCCCATTCCCCCCCCCCTCAATTTCCTCTGCCTTTCCTTTGCCCTCTGTTTCTCTCACACACACGCCCACCCCCCCCCCTCCTCCATTTCTCTCTCTCTCTCTCTCTCGCGCGCGCACTCTTACACACACGCACACATATCTGCTCTCTCTTTCTCACACACATACATAAACACGCACGTTGTCCTTCTCTCTCACACACAAACACCTTATCTCCATCGCTCTCTCTCTCTTTCTCTTACACTGAACACACACGCGTTCTCTCTCTCTCTCTCTCGCTCTCTCTCTCTTTCTCTTACACTCAGAAGTACGTTCTTTCTTTCTGTATCTCACGTACACACACACACACACACAGGTTCGTTCTCTTTCTCTCTCTCTCTCTCTCTCTCTCTCTCTCTCTCTCTCACTCCATTCACCAATCGGCCTGAGAAATGCTTTTCTTCTCTTCAAAAGGAATTCTTGAGACTCGTTATGCCCATTTATAATTGAAGAACATCAAAAGTTCATGACCCACACCTTGGAAAGCAACGTTTGATTAGACACGACACGTTAGTTGGTTTAGACTCAGAGGCAAGCTGCTGGCCTCTCATGCCGAAGCTACCGGGTTCAATTCCCGGTCGGTGCAAATGTGTTGGAATTTTCGGATTTTTCTCAAGCTTTCCTGTTCTTGATCCCGTGGTAGGTAGGGTCGAGTGCCTAGTCTTCTTGGATAAGGACGAAATACCCGTGTGCACGTGGCGCATGTTAAAGGTACCTTGGCAGTTGGAAGCCGAGGCCTAACAAGGCCGGCTCCCCTGGCAAAAATAAAGGAGAATGAATCCCTATCCTCCACCCACACCCCACCCCCCTCCCAATTAAAAAAAAAGAAAAGAAATTACGCCTATGGAATTTCCCAAAAGTTGTGGTATTGATTGAATTTAGGAAAGTTCCAATGGCGTCAATTCTCCATTTTCCAATGCCTGTATTCCTTACTATTGCTGTAGTAGTACCCTGGCTTTGTTCATCCTTCTTCTCCTTATCTTTATATCGCTGTTGTAGTTATATATTGTTTTTTCATTTGTTTGTTTGTTCATTGGGGGGGGGGGGGGGGAGACTGTCCTGTAAGTTTTGTTTTTTCTTTTCAGTCATTAATTGTGCTCTCTGTTTAATACATGCACTTACTTTTGTTGTTTCGCTATTCAACACACTTTCTCATGCCGATGTTTTAGTGAAGTCCAGCACTGGTCTATTATCGCTATTTCTTCTTGCGTTGTCTCTCTACACGGGGAAGTAGTAAGGGCTGGACCCCCCCCCCCCCCCTAGGCCGTTCACTGTCCTGCGGGCGAAAATACACGTTATCAACAAGTGAAAGATAACAGTCAATGTCTGATAATTACTGTTTGAGGGGGGGAGGGGGGCTCCACTACTTTGCCCAGTTAGTCACTGCATTGGCCATTTTCTCTTCTCAGGCGGATTTCAGGGTACTTTTTCAGGTGAGCCAAGCCCTACAAATCCGGCTTGTGGAGAAACTTTGAGGCTGTTAGAAGGATTACTGTACATGCTCAGTTTGTGCTCAGAAGAGAGAAACAGGACAAAGCGAAGAAAAAAAAAAATCCAACATGCCAGCACCGACCGGGTATCGAACTTGGCACCTTGTCTTTGTACCAAAATGTTCCCCTTTTTTTGTGTTGTGGCGGGGGGGGGGGGGGGGAATCGGGCATTCCTGTCCCTGATCCTCTGGTAGGAAGGATCGAGCACCAAGTCTTCTCAGATAAGGGCGAAAAACTCGGTGAGCCTGTCTGCACGTTGCGCACGTTAAAGATACCTTAGCAGTTGAAAGTCGAGAAGAGCAGGCTGAACATGGCCGATGCCCTGGCAAATTCAAAAAGACCTGGGCTAATCCCTGCCACAAAAAAACTCACAGAAAAAGAGAACAAGAAAAATGAAGTGTTATAATACCACCAACAGCGAAAATCCTAAAATGAAGACTTAAACAGAAACGAAGTAGAAAAAAAAACCAGTGATCAAGATGATGACCAGGCTCTGTCTTTATTCCAAGCTTCTGTTTACCTTTATTGTCTCCTGTTTTTCAGTTTGGCTACAAATTTACGACAGCCTTCTGGATTCTATCCTCTGTTCTCATCATCTTTTGTCTGTTCGTATTTGTAGTCGCCTGTTCGTTTATCCTCCTTAAGTCGCTGTGATGGCCTGCAGGTTAGAGTTTCTGGCGTGGCAGCGAAAGGTCCCTAATTCTAGTATCTTTCAGACGGAGACCAGCATAACGTGACTTTAGTTCTTGTCTGTTCCAATTCCACTTTTTGTACAACTGAGAAATTTGACGTTTAACATGTTGCGGCTTTGGTACAGTACATGTACATGTATTATGATACGATGTTTAAATTCATCGCAAACTGTGAAACAACTTGATAAGTGCCATGGTGCAGACTAAACTAGTGTCCAAGTGTGCATTTGTTATATTCTACATACTAAAAGATCTTCAGTTTCTCAGACAATGGAGCTAGAACACAAACAAGAACGAAAGTCGTGATAACTAACCGCTTCTTGTAGTCTGTATCGACCCTCAGTGGGACCTTAGTTTTCTCTCTGATAATAATTGTCTAATTGTGTTGAGACTAGGAGTCTTCAAAGCAAAAGTATTGAATCAATAACCCATATTTTGCAACATTTTAAAAAAAATTCTTCAATACATTTTCATTGTTTGTTTTCTTTTTAACTGTTCTTATTGTAGGATATGCATGGAGAGAAAAGTGTAAACAAGCAATTAAGTATTGAAATGATTCCATTAATTATTCCAAACTTTCAAATTTTGTTTCGTCTGTGTGTCACGTTTTGTTATGTGTATTATATAAAGTTCACAATGACAAGAAAGAAGGCGAAAAGTTTGACAAGCCATTAAATATTCAAAGTCGTCCTTTCTGTCTCAGTACTGAAAGTCAATGGGAATGGATTAGTGTTGTGTACGGTATTAACTTTTAAAGACTGTTTTTTTAGGTTTTGATCTTAGAGTTTGGTGAAGCAAAACGGGGACAGGTCTGAAGCGGGTGTTGACATTAGCTCTTGTGTTCCTGACAGTTGGACATTAAGTATTCCTTAGTTCTCTCTCTTTTCCTGGCCCCTAAAGGTCCTATTGTTGGCTGATGGAGTTGTTCTTAGAGAAACAATGCGCGTATTACAAGTTTGATTTTGTAGTACTTTTGAGAACATTATGGCATTCATATGGTATTTTTATGGATGTGACTGATAGCAGTTGTAGGGGAACTGAAGAAATGTCTTTTTATGTTATTTTCTTGGGGGTGGGGTGGGGGTTTCCAAGTTGGGGTGCGGGGAAATCCCAGGTTTAACTACATGTATTTGTTCCTGGGATGTATTGTAATATACAGTACCTTGTTGCTGTTGGTTTTATTTTCAACACGTCAGAGCTCCGGCGTCTCACGAAAAAGAAAATGCTTGATTTATTGTCTAGAATTGGACACTTTTCTGGTGATAGATGACGTGACTCAGTCGAGGAAGTTGCTTGCTTTTTAACAAGCTGGACATCTTTGTTTTGCTTTGACTTGGTATGGGTCATTAGCTGCTCGCAAAACTCAATGCTTTCGTGTTTAAACGCTTATTTTTGTACTAAATGTATCTTTACCTTTCAGTACTTTCACCATCTGTCTTGGTTTTAAATGACATCAACGATTTGGCATCGGTGTTCCCATAATGAAAGGAGAAACACAGAAATGTAGAGAGAGGCAGAGAGAGAATGAATGAGAGAGAGTGAGAGTGAAAGTGAGCGAGTGAAGGAGAGAGACAGAGAATGAGAAAGAGACTAAGAGAGAGAAAGTGAGAGAGTGATGGAGACACAGAGGCAGAGAGATAGAAAGAGAGACAGCGTGAGTCAAAGAGAGAGACAGAGGGAAGTGAATCAGAGAGGGAGAGAGAGAGGGCGGTGTGGGGGTGTCGAGTAAGGGAGAGATACAGAGAATGAGACTGAGAGATCGTGAGAGAGAGAGAGAGAGTGTCTGTGTGAGAGAAACAGATTGAGTGAATGAGAGAGAGAGGGAGAGACAGACAGACAGACAGAGTCTAGGGGCGGGGGCGGGGGGGGGGGGTCATGAGATCGGGGCAGAACTTGGTAGATATCTAAAGTATGTCCAAAGCAAGAAAAACACTTGAACTGTATTTTGTTAAGCACCATAAAGACAAGTAGGAACATCCATGTAAGTCTACCCATTAACACCATTGTGGTTTCTGTTGTAGCTGTTGACCATTATTTTGTGTGGCCAGCAGTGCTGTATACACGTAATGTAATCTTATTATAAACGTACCTTGTCTCCACCTCGTTCTTACATTCGCATTCCGATGTCATGACTCAAAAGTTTCTCAGCGCGTGATAACGGCCAACGGTTTTATCTAACGAGCAATATCAGCTATCGCTATTGACCCATATAAACACAGACATAACAGGATGTTTAGATCAGGGTATACCTGGCTCTAACATTATGCATTCGTTACTCACATGATATAAACAATCCCCTCGCCCCGATCCCACCCCCTTTCTCCCCCCCCCCTTTTTTACTGCCTCTTCTTAAGTGCGAGGCGTCAAAACAGCTTATCGATAGATGCATGCCTAGACGTCCCTATTAAAATTTCAAATCGATGGTGATGAACGTTCTGATGTGATCGGGAGCTGGAAAGGGGTTGGGTATGTGGGCCGAAAGGGGGGGGGGTGGACATTTGCAGGGATGTAAGATAAGCATGAGGCCCGAGGACAAAGCGAGTTGAACTTTGCGTTCTTATGTAGTGTTGAAAGGTTGTGTGGTGATAGGGTCATTTCAAGATTACGGAACAGTTTATCTGCTGTATCAGTGGTTCTCAGCCTTTAAGTACCTGTTTCCCCTTATGTTCGTATCCCATTTCTTTACCCCCACAGCTTGTAAAAGTTAGAACATGTGTTGGTTTGTGTGATTCTTGGGTTTATCAGATCGCAGAGATGATTTATGCTGTAAAAATCGAGAGAGAGAGAGAGAGAGAGAGGTGGGAGAGAGAGAGAGGGTGGGAGAGAGAGAGAGAGAGAGGGTGGGAGAGAGGAGCTCTGAGATCGTTGCAGAACTTAGTTGATATCTAAAGTGTGTCCAAATGTACTTGAACTGAATTTTGTTCAGTCCCGTAAAGTCAAGAAGGAACATCTATTTTTTTGTGTGTACACATTAGTAACATTATAGTTGGTGTGACTCTGTGTATGGACAGTATCGAAAATGGTTTGTGCTGTGAAGAGAACGGTTACATCTGCACCTTGTCCAAATTACAACATGTCCTCGCTGTTATGATTCCATTTTCAGATGCCATCAGAAATTGCGTGTCCAGTAAAGATAACCCGTATATTTTACCAAAGTTGTAACGTGTCCTTTCTAATTTGACCCTGTGTGCACACGTTGTCAGAAATGGATTTTGCTTTAATAAGTGCAGCAAATTGACATCTACGGTACAGCTTATCAAGGATCCAACATGTCCTCGGTGGCGTGGCTGTCTAGACGGTATCAGCAATTTGTTGGGTTTTTTTTTTTTTTTTTCGCAAGTGCAAGAAGTTGACATCGATAATGTGTCAAAGTTAGAAGATAATATAAGAATTACATGAGGGAAATTCAGTTTAACATAGCTTTCAAAGCACATGTTTATATGGTACACACAACTTACTCATCATTACATAAATACATCATTACTCAGTAATTGGCTTATCGTATGGAGTAACATAGTAAGGAAACTTTGTAAACTGTTTTGGTCGACATTTTTGGGGGTTCGATGCCCTTAGAATTTACACCTCACTTTCTTTATTTTTCTCGTTGTGGTAGGGATTAGTTGTTTTTTTTTTTAGAATTTAGCCCGGGCAGCGGCCTTATACTGCTTGCTTTTCTCAATTTCCAACTGCCAAGGTATCTTTAACGTGCGCAACATGCACACGGCCCCTCCGAATTTTTTGTCCTTATCCGAGAACACTATGTGCTCGATCCTAACCTACCATAGGATCAGGGACAGGAAAATATGGAGAAAATGCCCAAATTCCAACATGCCTGTGTCACGAGTGGAGTGAGCGATAGTTAATAATTACGGGGGGAAAGGAGGAGAGTAAAATTAACGCACGTAGGCAAGTAAGGGAAAGCGTGCATGTTGTGAGTTCGGGGGGGGGGGGGGTCTGAATGAGGCGAGAGCGCTGTATTACTATCACTGCAAGTTAGAACGTCCTAAAGAGCGGACGCAAGAGAAAGCCCAGTGGGCGAACATAAGGAGAGCAGTCGGAAGACTAGTGAGAGAGTTTTTTCCAGTGATGACTGGTGCCGAGGTCGGGCCGAAGAGCGCCGACTACGGTGAGCCCAGGGGATAGGCTAGCATAGGGCCGGAGGCCACACATAGGCCAAGAGTGAGGCTGTCGGTGCAGGACAGTAGAGGCACATAAAGTCGTGGCAGTCTGGCCACGGACAGGGACGTAGATATGAGCGTGAATGTGCTAATTGAAATGATAATGTACTATTGCCATGTTAATGGGCTATTGAAATGATAACGTACTATTGCCATGTTGAGGGGCTATTGAAATGATAAGGTACTATTGCCACGTTGATGGGCTATTGAAATGATAATGTGTTATTGCCCTGCTGAGGTGCTAGTGGAATGCTAAGGTGTTATGGCAAAAGGAAGGTGATATTGAGAGACTGCGGTGCCAGTGAATTATTAATGTGCTATTAAGACCCTGAGGGGAGAGGCTGAGGCCGAAGTGTCTTTAGGAAGTAACTACCGGGTTGTGGATCCGAGGAAGAGTGCATGTGGGAATAAGGCCGTTGTACGGCAGTTAAGTTCAATAATATAATATATGTAATTGCGCTATTATCTGTATAATTATGTTTAATAAATGTGTGAGTCTGATGGGTTGTTCTGTTAAGTGTTAAACTTGTTCGTTCGTGATTGTTGTCTTGTTATAATAATTATTACATCTCCCAGTCTGGGATTTGTGACAGCCTGCACCTACCGGGATTTGAACCCGGTACCTTCGGCATGAGAGGCGAGCGCCTTGCCCCTAGACCCACAGTGTACCCACACATCTAACTATAGTGCCTTGCTGAGGCGAATTGCAGATGGCAAAAACAATCTTCTGTATCTTTTTCTATTTATTTTGCCATGTATTAGGTCTTGACCAGTGTGTCAATAATAGACGGTTTCAGAAATGTGTTTTGTTTTTTTTACCATAATCACAAGCAGTTGACAACCATAGCTCATGTTAAAGTTATGTTGATTTCTACTGGCTGGTGTAACAGCGTGGTAACTAATTTAATTACAATCGAAAGCACTTTACCGTCAGCAGATCAAGTGAGTCACGAACACGACCCTGTCAGCCAGCGCTTCGTTCTTCTTGGTTAATTCTACACGTGAGCGACTGTCTTGAGAGTGGCAACTTGGATCAGTGGTTCTTAACCTTTCTCAGGCAATCCCCCTTTCAGGTTCCAAATTTTCTGTCATCCGACCGAACTCCCCCCCCCCCCCCCCCGAAAATCGCAACTACTAAAAGTCAAGAGCTGCATATAACATGCATTTTTTCAAAGCCTTATTAATGACAACAGGCGTGCTGATTGTGCATTATAAAACTTAATGCATTCTTTATCAAATGCACTAAAACGACAGAACTTTTCTGTTCAGAAAACCCATCTATGCTTACTGTTGAACAAATCAGCGCCTGCCCGGCATTTGCCCTAAATCGTCCTCTATTTCATCCCCCCCCGCAACCAAACGCCCCTGCCACCCCTTCACCATTCCCCCCCCCCAACCAAACGCCCCTGCCACCCCTTCACCATCCCCCCCCCCCAAACCAAACGCCCCTGCCACCCCTTCACCACCCCCCCCCCAACCAAACGCCCCTGCCACCCCTTCACCATCCCCCCCCCAACCAAACGCCCCTGCCACCCCTTCACCATCCCCCCCCAACCAAACGCCCCTGCCACCCCTTCACCATCCCCGCCCCCAACCAAACGACCCTGCCACCCCTTCACCATCCCCCCCCAACCAAACGCCCCTGCCACCCCCTTCACCATCCCCCCCCCAACCAAACGCCCCTGCCACCCCTTCACCACCCCCCCCCCAACCAAACGCCCCTGCCACCCCTTCACCATTCCCTCCCCCCCCCTCGCAACCAAACGCCCCTGCCACCCCTTCACCATTCCCTCCCCCCCCCCGCAACCAAACGCCCCTGCCACCCCTTCACCATTCCCTCCCCCCCCCGCAACCAAACGCCCCTGCCACCCCTTCACCACCCCCCCCCGCAACCAAACGCCCCTGCCACCCCTTCACCACCCCCCCCCCCCGCAACCAAACGCCTCTGCCACCCCTTCACCATCCCCCCCCCCCGCAACCAAACGCCCCTGCCACCCCTTCACCACCCCCCCCGCAACCAAACGCCCCTGCCACCCCTTCACCATCCCCCCCCGCAACCAAACGCCTCTGCCAACCCTTCACCATCCCCCCCCCGCAACCAAACGCCCCTGCCACCCCTTCACCACCCCCCCCCCGCAACCAAACGCCCCTGCCACCCCTTCACCACCCCCCCCCGCAACCAAACGCCCCTGCCACCCCTTCACCATCCCCCCCCGCAACCAAACGCCCCTGCCACCCCTTCACCATCCCACCCCCGCAACCAAACGCCCCTGCCACCCCTTCACCATCCCCCCCCCGCAACCAAACGCCCCTGCCACCCCTTCACTATCCCCCCCCCCGCAACCAAACGCCCCTGCCACCCCTTCACTATCCCCCCCCCCCGCAACCAAACGCCCCTGCCACCCCTTCACCATCCCCCCCCCCCCCGCAACCAAACGCCCCTGCCACCCCTTCACCATTTCCCCCCCCCCCCCACCTTGCCCACCTTTTCTTCGTTTTCCCCACCCCCTGAAAAGCAAAAGGAAAAGTCCACACTGAGAACCCCTGGACTGACCGGTAAAATATGACATAGATTAAACGATGACAAGTAATTAACTGGGGTAGGAAATCAGATATCTTTAATTACCGTTCTAGTTTGTTGACGCCTGTTCTTGTGGCCCAGCATTGCTGCTATGGGTGTTTAGCTAGAGAGAATTAAAACTCCCTACGAGTCGTTCAAGAAAAAAAACTGTTGGTATATCTGGTTTGGCGCCTTATCTGGGCGCGCTAGTATTTTTCTCATCTCTTACTATTTTGTCTCATGTGTTAATAAAATATGATCGCCCAAGACAAGAGAAGCCGTAATAATTGCGTCACCTTATTTGATTTGGTACAAATAATATTTTTAAAAAAATTAATGTGCCTTCCCCCTGGACTTAGTCAGTCTATTAAAAGCGATGTTTCATGTCGCTACTTAGCCAGAAACGCACTGAATCAAATGCGTTTGGCGTCAGTTTTTGACTCAGGCAGGAACTTCCTGTGAATCCACCAGTTAGACACACTTGTGCCAATCTGACCTGGGCCACGTCGCCTTTGACTCCAGAGTATTATTGTCATAATCCTAAAAGACCGAGGCAAAACAGACTTGACATAGCGCGCGTAGAGTCTTAGATTAACGTGCAATTATGTAAAACGTAACTTTGCAAGCTGGCGGACGATCTACTGTAAAGAGCCGTGGCCATATATGAAAGAATTGTGCGTAACTGGTTACACGGCGGTGTAGGCTTTACGCGTCGGAGCAAAATGTACCCGGTATGCATGAACTTTCTTTAGACCTACACCCACGTGTAAAAGGATTCATAATTTTACACTTTCTCAGGGGACTACTAAATTAGCGACGCTATGGGTAACTAGCTTGGGAAAGTGGCGTCTGCTAGAAAGAAAGAAACAAAGTTAACTATCTTATTCATTCCAACCGGCCATTTCAAGGGCCAAGAAAAAAAAATAATGGATTGCTATGCACCCTCGATCTTTTATTTTTTATTTATCGGCGTCATTTTCTCGTAGCAGGGATAGGTCGATACAATTTCTGTGCATGCGCAATGCCAATTTTTGTTACAGAGGTCAGCGGCAATTGACGAGTAGGGAGAGGTATGTGTAACTTTAGTTCATGCATACCCGTGGCCGTGCGCAGTACTAAGCTTGCACCGCAGTGCAGAACGGACGGATTTACACCAAGTTCACGCATACGGCCACATGATCTTAGTCCTCAACAAGTCTTGGACCAGCGTTTGCTTTAAAAGTACTGAAAAGGATTAGTTAAGCTGGACACCTTCTTGAGGGGGATTCAAACTTCAGACTGTAAGCCTCAGGGTTGGGGGCTCTAACCATTAGGACTTGCCACATCCAAAGTGTTTTAACTTATTTCTCTCGTCTTTCGGTATTTCTTCCTCCCTTGTTCAATCGCTAGGTCTTCTCTCTCTCTCTCTCTCTCTCTCTCTCTCTTTCTCCCTCTCTCTCTCTCTCTCTCGCTCTCTCTCTCTCTCTCTCTCTCTCTCTCTCTCTCTCTCTCTCTCTCTCTCTCTCTCTCTCTCTCTATCTCTATCTCTCTTCCTAGCTCAATCTCCACTTTCCAAGAGAATTGTGCCAGTGGGCCAACATTGCAAGAGAGGGCACCCAAAGTCTTGGAGTACCTCAGCTTCACCACGACAAGTGCGTAAACATTAATTTGCTCTACTCAACTTTTTGGGAGAGGTGTTTCTTCATCATTACCACCGTCGCTGATAGCCGGCATCGTGAAAAAGATATATCAGTGACGCAAATGTTTGTTGATGTCATTATTCAGAAATCGATTCTTTGCAAGTTTTGCATTAAGGATTTGATACATTGTATTCCAACATTCAGTTATTTGAGCATTTTGCATTCTTCCGTTTAGAATCGATACTGTGTAATTCTCAAATCAGAATTCCATGCTATGTAATTCTCATAATAATTCAGAGATCGATACTATGCCACGTTTACAATTGGAAAACTCATCACTGGGTAATTTTCACTTTACGAAATGAATTTCTTAGTTTTTTTACAATGATTCTACAGGGGCCATTCATTAGCTGATCTAGGGGGGAAAACCTAGAAATTGTAATGAACTTAATGCCAAATTAGCACTGTTAAACATTTCCTATGGCTTCTGTCAATGTTAATTATCAGCGTAATGAATAGGTACATCAGGCTGTGCAAAACGTATGTACATACACACACACAGGCGTACAGTAACTCCACGCAAATACAAAACAAACACACACACACACACACACACAGGGAGAAGAAGAGAGAGAGAGAGCAAAATAAAAAAATAAAAAAAATTAATGGGTTGAACTTTTGTTTCTTTTTGGAGCCCCATCTAGTGTTAGTATAACCTGTGAAACTTTCCCTGCCTCTTGATGCGTTTCATTCATTATCCTAGGCTAGTGAGTTTGATTGTATTTGACAAACACAACCTTGCCGAGTCTGATTGACAAAACACTCTAAAAAAAAAGATATGTGGACAGCAATGCTCAAAGAAGGTCACAATCTAGCAAAAGAGAAACGGGTGTATGTAGCGAAACTGCACGCATGTAGGTAATTCAGAGACAGAGAGAGAGAGAGAGAGAGGGGGGGGGGGAGAGAGAGAGAGAGAGAGTGATTTGTCCTTTCATTTTATTGGTTGATTATTGGTTGCTGCTAAGACTGTATATCAAATCACTAGCTGGACCTATAATAAAACCTCACAAATATTACTGCAAGGACTTACTTTTACATGGGAGTTGAACAAACAAACATAACAACAACAAAAAATGCTGTTTGAATTGAAATGTGTTCATTACTTTAGTTGGAATTTGCGTTGTGCAAAGAGACATTTGAAATCGTGCGCACTCGCCTTTAATCAGCAGGAAAAAAAATAATAAAATCCCTTCAAAGAGTTTATCAAATATTTAACAACAACAAAAAGTTGTAAACTACGGCTGTGTTGTTTGACAGTTGGGTCACTGAACGGATCCTTGACGCTAGAGGGTAATATTGATCTGCATCTTTCCAGGCAAACCGTATTATTTGTTCAAGGACATTGTCCTTCGGGTTAACGGGAAAACCGCAGTGTGAGACCAATTATTCGACGCCACACAAAGCCAAAAGCATGATGCCGGAAATGACGTACAAAAGTGTTATTTTTGTGCCAGGCAGCTGAACAACGGGATGGCCTGCGTGGTTGTAATTCTTTACAAAATTGTTTCCTGGTGTCTCTGGATCCTGCAGTTTACAGCCGGGGTGGCTTTGATGTTACAGAAGATTTGGGCAATGAAACCTGGAATGTTGTAGTGAAATCAAAAGTTAATGCGCGAAGCCGTTATGTTGAGCTGTCTGGTTATGCAGTTGATCACAGGATGTCAGTAGACACAAGTTTAACGTGCCGGTGATGTAGGCCTTACGTAATGTCCATGAAAACAAGTATTATTGAATTAAAAGTCATTTCCGTCCATTTCCATTTAATCTGTTGTATAAAAGTACAAGAAAACCGCCATGTTACCAATAGGCTCTCAAACTGCTGGACGGATCTTTCACAAATTAGGCATGAAGAAGCGGAATGGAATTGGGACCAAGTGTGGGTGGATTCGGCGACATCGAGCTTGGTGAAAACAAAAATGAGGGGAAAAATGGTCTGGAATTTGAGCTTTGCTTTTAAAAAAATGAAATATTAACCATTTTTTGCCTTCGGCTTTTTTTTTTTTTTTTTTGCATTATAATCGACTTAGTAGTACTTTATTTTGATTTTTGTTAAATAGGTATAAACATTTCATCTGAAGCCCGATTTCTCATGATGCATTCACAAGACCGTACCATATATATGTATATATATTGTGGAGTAATTGTGGAATAATCCACAAAATACATACATGTATGCAACTAATTCAACTCCTAGCTTGCGAAAGGATTTAGGCCACATGTTATTAAATGGGGATAGTACGACACGAGCGTCCAGAGTACAAAGTGACCGGCGTGCACTGAATGATCTTGCCATCTATCTGGATTATTGCCTTTGCCTTCGGCTCTGCTTAGTAAACTCCCATTTGTCACAAAACTCAACCAGTTAATCCCTTGTTCATGAGGTTGGGTTTCAAAGTAGTTATAAATCAATGAGATAATTTTTCTACCGTGTTTATGGAAACCCCCTAATGTTTCCATCAAAAATCAGTTTCACGAAGTCTGAACGAAATGTCCGATAATACTTGTCCATTCTCCCGACGAATGAAAATGCACCTCTCTCTCTCTTTTTTCTTTGTTTTAAGGGCTAAGATATGTAAATAAATAAAATAAAATACAAAGAGCGAATTTGTTCCCAAATGGATCTACGTCCACTTAAGTTGTCGTCAGAAATTGATGCAGTACACGAACGTCCATAATTCTTGGTCAAATAGTCATGAACATTTAGAGGCCCGCATGTTCACCATCTTACTCTATTGCATTGTAATACTCAGCTTGTGTATTCTAATTTATAACCATTAATATCACTTATCTTTGGTGTTGTTTTTGTTGTTATTGTTTATGTTTACATGACCATGAAAACTAAACCTTCCTTTTTTATTTGAATTTTTATATTCTTTCGGTGATCTTTATAGTACCGGTATATATATCGTTGGTTTATTAGTGGGATTTCTGGCTATCAAAGTATAACGTAGAGAAGGTTCGATACTGACTGTCGATAGTAGAATATGATACAAGTTACCCTATACATGGATTATGGTAAAGTGTTTTCTAGACGTTTTACAGTGTTGGGCAGGGCTTGAATGTTTGAGTCCAGATCAGGCAGAGACCCGAAGCTATGATAATAGTATGCCAGCGCTATTTTAAGCCTTCATCTATTTCTCCAGGTTGCAGACATTGCTCTGGTCTATGTCATTTTATAACCAAATCTCTACCGCCTTAAGCATGTTGTGATCTGAGTTGTCAGTTGAGGTTTCCCGTATTGCCAGTAATGAACCTACGTCTCACCTTAAGAGTCGCGCCAACCTAAATGGCTGTCAAATATAGTGTTTCATGCGCAGAGGTGCTTTCTTTGTTGTTGTTGCGAAAATGGTCCAAAAATTTACATAAAATGCATGGGGCTGCCACAGTTTTCAAAGAATCATTTTAAATCAGAAAGCAAATGTTTTTAAATTCTTGGATGGACCAGTACAGTTAATGAAATATCCACGAGTGATACCATTTTTATGGGGTGTCTTTTTCTGGGAACGGTTTAAGACGCTGTTAGAAAGAGTGGGAAACTCGTACACAGTCCAGCTCTGCTTCTTTCCTTAAGTGGTTTTGTAAAAGGATACAACTTTGAAGGCTTCCCTCTTGTTTGCCTTCTGTTTGATTATTCAGGGTTCGCTAAGGCATGACGACAGCACTTTGCCCCCAGGAGGGCAAGTGTGCCCAAGGGCCAGTAAGCAAAATATCGATTTATATTGTATTTTAGCCGTGATTCTGGTGCGCCAAAAATAATGAAGTTTTGTGAATCCAGGTCAATGCCTTGAATAGCAAATTGATTCTTCTTTTTTTTTTTTTCTGTCCTGTCGCTCTCTTTAATAATCTATCTATCGCATTGCTCCCCCCCCCCCCCAACCAAGCACAGCATGGCCGTTATCTTATCGACATGCTTTCTCTAAACTTAAACCCAAACTCTCTAACTCTCGAAGACAAGATAATGATTCTCTTTATCATCATCATAATTATTCATCGAGTGCATCCTCGTCCGTGTTCAAACTTCCCAGAATATATTATACATGTACTATTCCGGAAGTATGCCGATCATCTGGCAGGTTTCTGCTACTAGCATGATAAAATGACATACATCTGCAGATTACATCAACTTGTTTTACACTTACAGAATCACGGAAAACTGCGTTGGTGTTACATTAAGCCAATGGATGTATCTATCCTCTTTTCCGTTGCTTACCTCCCTCCACTGTCTCAAATGTCCGTTTGGAATGTTTTACACGAAGACGAGGGTACCTAAATGTTTTCTTTTTGTTGTTGTTATGTTTTCATATTGTTTGTCTGTTTTTCATTTGTTTTGTTTATTTTCAGTAGCCGTTCATTCATGAGTCTCGCTCTATTATCAACAAACAAGAAAAGAAAAAAGAATAAAGGTCACGCGGTCACACCAGAAATAATACTTTATTTGTCTTGCGACCAGTGATTATGAGACGTAAGTCGCTGGTCTGGAACGGAGGAATCGGGAGATAAACATAATGGAGGAGTCAGATATCGAATTTTTTTTTATTCTCGAAACGAAAAGTACAATCATTCCTGAACAAGAAAATGTTAATCTTGTTGGCGAATTATGACTATAAATTGGTTAAATTAAGGTTTTCCTGAGGTAAGTATGACTCCTAGTGTTGCCAAACTGTTTATTTTTGCCGTCATTTTGACTCATTTCAATCAGCTGTATTCGTTATTCGTATATCCGCTACCCTAACACAACGGGTATCGTTGGAAAGCTTATTTACTGTACTTTCATCTCATTGGCTTTGTTAAGGAGCCAAGTTCAAATCCAGCCAATGGAAAACGACTTTATAGCGTAAACAAAAAGCAAGGACCTTGGGTCTTTGCCCTAGCAACGCGATCTTTGATTGGCTGGATCGTATCACATGACCAAAAAGAGTTCCAATCTTTTTCCTTTTGACCACTTCCGCTCCACTGTTTCGGGTTTGTTTTCACCCACATTCAGTCATTTCATTCATTGCGACACGACTTATTGTATACGCACTTACTTATTTTATCGAATTTGATCATGGCCTCACGCGAGGAGACGATAGCCAAACTGTTCACTTCATCAGTCATTGGGAATGAGGACAATAATTTTAATAATCATTAACTTGCACTGTTGGTGAAACTACTGTGTTATTTCAATGATCTTTAACTCACCCTGGTGGTGAGAATGTGAATTCTTGGATTTTGGAGTTTGTAATTACTGCTGTGTACTTCCTGAGGTGTTTTTCACTGAGGGGTAAGTTGGATCTACTTTTATAACTTTTTTAAGTTCTGCAAGTAGTACTTTGTTTCCTACATCTGCATCTTTTAGTGTTTCATTGTTCCCCCTTCCCTTTTCCCTTGCACTAATCTTCCACCTTTCGTCCTCTTCCTGCGTTACTTGCACTGCGCGTTGACAAAACTGCTATCCCTTTTAGCATTTAAATCCCTTTAAATCTACTCTATATTGGATCATTGTTTTATCATGCTTTGCTAACTACTATAGTTTACTACTACCAAGGTGGTCTGCATCCTCTATTTTTTTCCTCAATTTTACCATTAGAAAATGGATGGACAGGGGGAAGGGATACTCTCAATTCTGCTTTGCTTTTTAAGGTGTGAATGGTGATTTCTACTGCCAATGCTGAAAATCAGTTAGTAAATATATTACTTTAGCAGTTCAACTTCAACTTTCACACTTTTATGCATGGTTGCTAAGGAAAAACCTGGTCTGAACATGACCGATTTTTAATCGCGATTTTCTCGGAATTTCCGCCATTGCATGGAGGCCACCCCCCGTCTCTTTAAACTGCTATATCTCGGGCTACAATTAAGCTAGCTCAAAAATTTTTTCATCACATGAAAATACAATAAATAAGCTTTCCTGTGACACCAAAAGCTCAGTTACAGTAAAAAGCGACAAACGTCTCATTTTGACTGGTCGCGAGACATTTGTCCTTATCTAGATAATTAAGCGATATTGTGAAGATAATAGTGTATTTTAAAATTCTTAAGACCTTGGAATATCATTTAAGGCAAGAAAACTACACAATAAATGGTGAGCTTGCCTTTCCTAACACATCCTACCAGGTGTACAAGGGACAGAGAAAATATTTCTTTGTATTTTCTTGTGCAAAAATCAACATTTGACCCATAACGCTTAACTGGCCACCTTTCGAGCCATTGGATTGTCTTATGCCCCCCCCCCCTCCAAAGGGTCAGTATGGGCGTCATGCCGTGTCAGAGACTGCTGAAACTTTCCCTGAAGCAAATTGTAAGTTAGCTGGTCGTGGGTGCTAACCTTCTGTCTCAGAGTAAACCCAGAAGTTTTAGTTCTTGAGTCACATTAAACAGCTTTATCAGCTCACACAACACCTGAAACATTACAAGAGAAATGCCAATTTGTATTTTTGTATGTTGTGGTATTCATTAATTATGAACTCTACCACTCCTAAAATATGTGTAAGATTTTTGTTGCACCATCGTGCTGCTACGTAATACTAGCTCGGGATAAATCGGTTTGAATATTGGTTTCAGTTCTGGGTGGTTATTATGAACCTGCTTCATCTGGCCTGTTCCTATTTGTTTATTTTATTTTTGTTTGTTTGTTATTAAATAAGTCTTACTGCTCAGCCGTTGTGAGTTGACACTGCGCATCCCGTGCAATAGCATGATTTGCGCACAGGTTAGTGTGTTTGATAGTGAACACATCGCAGGAAGTGATCACGAAACCTTAAAATGGCGAACCATGACTCGAAATAGATCTGAACGATGGCGAAACAATAAATTTCCAATAAAAAAAACTACACCGATTTGAGACTTCTATTAAAAACTGTGCACCCTTACATCCATTCTGTGGCACCATATAAAATTTGATGTCGGAGTGTTGAGTGGTTCAGAAGCCTTTTGCAACGAAAAATCTCAAGTCCACAAATATATATCATCATCATCATCATTGCCTTTCTCACCCTGGATCAGGGTATAGGCCACCAACAAACACCTTCCATCCCTCTCTATCATGGGCCAGCCTCTTTACATTATTCCAAGTCTTTCCGCTTCGTTGCACATCATTTTCTCTGGCTCTTCTCCACGTTCCGCGCGGCCTTCCTCTTGATCTCTTGCCCTGGGGATTCCAGTCCAATACCTTCTTCGTGATGCTGTTTCCTGGCCTCCTGAGAGTGTGGCCGATCCATCTCCATCGCCTCCTACCAATTTCCTCTCTGACTGGGTTCTGTCTTGTTCTTTTCCATACAATTTCATTGCTGACCTTGTCTGTCCATCTGATCTTAAGTAGCTTCCTCAAACATCTGTTGATGAAAACTTGGATTCTCTTTATGCAGGCCTGGGACGCATTCCAAGTCTCACATCCATACAACAGGACTGACTTCACGTTCGAGTTGAATATCCTCAGCTTTGTTTTTAGAGATATATCCTTGGTTCTCCAAATCTTGCTTAAGGATGTGAAAGCTGCCTGTGCCTTTCCAATTCGTGCTTTGACTTCTGCCTCTGTTCCTCCCTTATTGTCAATGATACTACCAAGATAGCAGAAGGACTCTACATCTTCCAGTGGTTGATCTCCTACTGTGACTTGTTCGCTTAGGGGTGCAACAATTTTTAGGACCTTCGACTTCGCGGGATGTATCCTCAATCCAATAGATTCTGAAATTTTGTTTAGAGCTGTAGTCTTTGCTTGCATCTGGTCGTGTGTGTGCGACAATAGTGCCAAGTCATCTGCAAAATCTAGATCGTCCAGCTGTGTCCATGGGGTCCATTGTATGCCATTTCTTCCTCCACTGGTTGTTTCTTTCATAAGCCAATCAATCACCAGGATAAACAGAAATGGGGACAGCAAACAACCCTGCCTAACACCAGTCTTGATATCAAAGCTGTCAGTAAGCTCACCATCATGTACGACTCTGCAACTTGTCCCCTCGTACATGCTCTTGATAAGATTCACCATCTTCTCTGGGATTCCATAATGTCTCAATATTCTCCACAGTGTTTCTCTATCGATGCTATCAAAGGCCTTCTCGTAGTCAAGGAAGTTCACTATCAGTTGGGAGTTCCACTCTAGCGACTGCTCTACTATGATTCTCAGCGTGGCGATCTGGTCGGTGGTTGATCGATTACTCCTGAAACCAGCTTGCTCCTCGCGAAGTTTTTGGTCTGTTGCATTCTGTATTCGCTTGAGAATAATCCGATTGAAAACCTTTCCTGGGATGGAGAGAAGTGTGATTCCTCTGTAGTTACTACAATTGCTGAGGTCCCCTTTTTTTGGGAGCTTCACGAGGTGTCCTTCCTTCCAGTCCTTTGGAAACTTGCCTCCGATCCAAATCCTCGAGAATAGTGAGTGCAGACCCTCTGCAGCCCCAGCAGCATCTGCCTTCAGCGCCTCTGGTGGGATCTGGTCTGGTCCAGCTGCCTTGCCTCGATTTAACTGCTTTATGGCATCATTAATCTCTGCTTTAGTCGGAGGGTCGCAACTGATCGGTAAATCATTTCTTGCGGGTAGAATGTCGGGTGGGTTGCTTGGTGGAGGTCTGTTCAAGAGGCTGTTAAAATGTTCTATCCATCTTTTTGCCTGAGCTTCCTTTCCAAAAATAGCCTTCCTGTTGTAATCCTTGACAGGAACTTCAGGTTTTCCATATTTTCCAGCAAGAGTCTTTGTAGTCTGGTAGAGGATCCTCATGTGTCCTCCTGTTGCTGCCTTCTCTGCTTTCTCTGCTAACATTCCTATGAACTCCTCTTTGTCTTTTTTAATTGATTTTTTGACCTCTTTAGCTGATGCTCGGTACTCTTCCTGGTTACCAACTCTTGAGCTTCTTGTACGACTTGCATTTACCCGTTCTTTTAGGTCTCTTCTTATCCTTATCAAGTCCAGTGATTTTTGACTGATCCATTCCTTGTGTTCCACTTTCTTTTCCCCAATAACATCCTGACATGTTGATGTAAATACTCCTTTTACCTTAGCCCAGTGAGTCTCCAAATCTACTGTCTCTTCGAGGTCAACAAGGGGTTTGAATCTATTCCTCAGTGTCAGCTGGAACTCTTCCTTCTTGTCTCCATCCAGAAGGCTCACTTGAAACTTTCTCCTCTTTGTTCCTGCTCTGGTACCTTGTTTCTTGAGGCGGAGTTTGAGTCTTGCCAGCAGCATGTGATGGTCAGATCCAACATCTGCTCCTCTCTGTACTATGACATCCTCTAGTGAGCGTCTGAATCGTCGGGTGATGCAAAAGTGGTCAATCTGATTTTCAGTTACTCCATCCGGTGAAATCCAAGTGGCCTTATGGATCCTCTTGTGTGGGAATACTGAACCTCCAATCACATAGCTGTTAAATGCGCAGAAACTTGCAAACCGCTCTCCATTCTCATTCATTTGTCCTAAACCATTGCACCCCATAATGTCCTCATACCCTGTATTGTCCTGTCCTGTCTTGGCATTGGCGTCTCCCATTATAATGTTCACATCTTTTCTTGGCAATGTGTCAACTATTTCCTGAAGCTGGTTGTAGAAGTCGTCCTTGTCCTCATCGGTTGCTTCATTTGTTGGGGCGTATATCTGCACAATGTTCATGTTGATGTTCTTGTTCTTAGTAGTAAATGATGCCAATATAATTCTCCTTCCATAGGGTTCCCATCCCCTCAGTGACCTCTGGGCGTGCTTGCTCAAGATGATCGCTACTCCTTCTGTATGCTTTTTGTCCTCCCTTCCAGAATACAAAATCTTTTCCCCAGTATTAAGTTGTTTCAGTCCGGACTGTATCCAGCGGGTCTCGCTAACTCCAAGTATGTGCAGTCTGTATCGCCTCATCTCCATTGTAACCTGGGCACTCTTTCCTGCTTCATACATGGAGCGGACATTCCACGACGCAATCCGGAGTGACTTGCTTGATGAAGGAGCAGTCGGGCCAGTGGCGTCCTTTCGGCTTTGTCCATTGTCCTTCATTGAATCTACAGGTGCAGATGCTCCCCCTTCTCCCAAGATAAAAGACTGATTTGAAGTATTTGCTTGTGTTTCTGTAACTGGTTTATTTTTACAGGGTGGGTAGTTGGCCCACCGCCAACTGGCTCTTCTCGGGAGACCAGGACCTTTGCACCTTTAGTCGCCTCTTACGACACGCAGTATCACGTCAGATGTATTCTCTGCTGTCCCTCTTCTACAAGAGAGCCCCGCATCTGCACGGGCGACAAATATATATAGTATAGATTAATTTCCAATGCAAACTGTTTGGTTAAATTCTACTTTTTATTCATTGTTGTTTTCATTTAACACTCAGTCATAATGACTCTCTTCTTTAAAAGCACGTAAACACGCAAAGACATGTACTATGAATTGTACAATATCAGAAAACAACAACAACAACAACAAAATCAACCAGAGGCTTAAATAGAACCAAAATCCTGAAAATGAAAAGGCATAATATCCTATTCTTTTGCAACACAGATCAATTGCTAGCGTTCCACGTTTGAAGTCATCCAACTTGCACATGATATAGTGACAGCACAAAGCGACAGATCAGCTCTTGTTCAGATTTATCTGCAGGACGTGGCTCAACATGCAACAAAAAATCAATAATCATCATACAGGATTGGGGATGTGGTTGCCCTGATGTTAGACATTCCTGAAACACCCAGTGACGAAGTGTGGTGCTGTCACTCAGGCAAAAGGGGTGGGGGATTAAAGGAGGGGAGTTTTCATATTACAGCCTTCACTCTCCCCTCTGTTCATGCTGGATGTAATAGAAAGTGCAGCCAAACAGGCGTGATTTTGATGATAGGAATACTTTAGAAGCCTGTGAGAGAATTCACATTGTTACAGAGCACCGTCACCCTGAAGATCATCATATCACATACCACAACTTCAAACATAGGCAAAAAGAAAAAGTTGTATGAAGTAAACACTCCAGTAAGAAATAATACTTAAACAATACAGTACAAGGCAAAGGAAAAGGGAAGCCGAAAAAAAAATATATATATATGTATGTACTATTTCGGGTGAACAGCTTTGCCAAGAAAAAAAAAACACATAGGAAAAAAAATTGAAACTTAAACAGATAAAACAATCGAAAAATATCGTTGCTTTAAGCCTTGCTGTCACCTCAGTTTTTCTGTGGTTGAGATCTTTATAATATTTCGTATCTATCTTCTATATAATAAAGCTACAACAAAACCCCTAATAGTCCTATGGACTCGGAAACTACACAACGCACCGACCTGAAATTTGGCACAAAGAATTATGGGATAGCGAACATTGTTCCTATCGCTATACACAAACAAAACCGTTTCTTATTTCTGAGTTAATCGGTAAATGCGGTTATAGTTAAAGACTAAATTCACGAGAGCGTTTGATCCGGAATTCACGATCAATAAAATATTGATGTAAGTTTCTAATAATAGCACACTTCCGCCTACACATGGCGTTATCACTTCCTGCGATGTGTTCACTAACAAACAAACTAACCCCTGCGCAAATCATTGCCATTTCACGGATGCTGACTGGGTGCGCAGGATGTCAACGCGCAAAGGGAGAGCAGTAAAACTTATATAAAAAGAAACAAACAAATAAAAATAAAATAAAGCTAAAGGAACAGGCAAAATGAAGCAGGTCCATAATAATCATCCAGAACTGAAACTAATAAATCGATTTATCCCGGGCAGGGCCGGGCAACTCGGCTAGTTATAGTAAATGTACAAAGATTTCTTATGAGGTCACCAGTTCGGATAAGATTTGACATTTTATTCTGAGCAGAGGCTTCAGCAATACAATATGTAGTTCATCTCTCCTGTCAGTGCACCAGACAACTCGCTTCTCTACAGGCAACAATCAGACCGGGCTCCTCAGCAAAAAACCTGGCCAGAATGTAAGCGAATAATAATAACAATAATAATAGTAACAATGACGATGATAATAATAATAGAAATAATACAATGATATAATATTAACAACTACAATGATAATGATATCATAATGATAATGATAACAATGCTAGTAGTAATCATAATAAAAAATAATAACAATAACAATAACTGAATTCACCATCGAGATAGCTCAATGTCTGACGCTTTTTTTTTCAACACAGAACAAGATCCAAATAGACATTGGGACCAGTAGACACCAGGTGGTGATTCCCGGCCAAATTTTCTATGTGATATCAACATTTTAAGACATCAAGGTTAGACAATTTACCAGGGCCACAATAATAAATATCAGTTTTTCGCAGAATTGTTGCATTCAATTTTGATTTTTTTTTTTTTTTACAGCCATCCCAGATAATTTGAGACGTGGTAAATAGGAAGATAAATATCGAAAGCTCAAAAGCAGCTGCAACACTATCCCCACCACGCACCAACAGGAACATTATAACCACCACCACCACCAGCACCACAACTAGCAACATTACCACAACCGCCACCACCACCAAAAGCAACATCATAACCATTACCACCACCACCAGCACCACAACTAGCAACATTACCACAAACGTCACCACCACCAAAAGCAACATCATAACCACTACCACTACCAGCACCACAACTAGCAACATTACCACAAACGTCACCACCACCAAAAGCAACATCATAACCATTACCACCACTACCAGCACCACAACTAGCAACATTACCACAAACGTCACCACCACCAAAAGCAACATCATAACCATTACCACCACTACCAGCACCACAACTAGCAACATTACCACAAACGTCACCACCACCAAAAGCAACATCATAACCACTACCACTACCAGCACCACAACTAGCAACATTACCACAAACGTCACCACCACCAAAAGCAACAATAACGAGACGGACCACAAATGCAAGGCCATGTGGACTGTAGGCCAACTGAAAGATTAAATTCTTTAGAACATTGAAGAAAAATTTTTTAAACACATCAACGTTGTTAATGTCTTTTAGGGTTCCCCATAAGCTTTAATCTGATCATGTCATAAAATTGATAGTCTTTTAGCATAATGACGGCAGTAAGGAGGTAACAAGTGCAGACTTTTTGTGCAGGTGAAAGTCTGTCATTCATAAAGCTACCCTAACTGTCAGACCTGGTAAGGGTTATTACGTGATGTGAGTTAATTAATTGACGGAAGGCTTCATAATTTACTGGTGCGGAAAATGTTATTTAGGCGCGATTTAAAGAGTCACTGAGTATGTCTGCCTCGTTCTCTCTTTTCTCTCTCGCTATCCCTCTTCTTTTATCTTATATAATTATATTTCTCTGTCCTTGTCTGTGTCTTTATTTCCCTCTCTTTCTCTTCCTCTCTTATATTGTTTTACTCTTTCTGTCCCTCTCATGCTTTTTCTGTTCCCCTTTTCCCTTCCACACTTTCTCTCCTTCTGCTTCTATACCTCTACACCCTTCCCTCCTTTCTCTTTTGCCTGCCTCTCTCCTTCTTCTATTGTCTCTGCCTCTCTCATCCCCTCCCTCCCCCCTCCCCCCCCCCCCCGTTTTGTCTCTGGCTCTCTCCTTTCTTCCCACTCTCTCTTTCTCTTAGTCCGCCTTCCTCCCCGTTTCACTCTTTTTTGTCTCTTTCTCTTTCTTCCCCCCTCCTTCTCTCTATCTTTCTATTCCCTGTTTTTCTTTTAATTTCCGTTTACACAACCATTCGTTTCCTTTGTCTAAGCGCTCTTCTCTTCATTCTTCATGAACATTCTCGGGTCCCAACAGCATTCAGACAATATTGCCCCAGGGAGCAACAGACGGATGAATTGTGTCCCTGTTTGAATTTCTAAAATGCTGTCTACAAGTTGATCATTCTGTTCAAACAATAACTCCCCCCCTCCCCCCCGAAAAAAAAATATTACCCTGTAACAGCTCTCACGTCGTGCCCGGAAGCGTTTTGGCACATGCTCACTAATTCTTCTATTACGATTTCAATCCTGGCTTGGAATGCGTTGAGTTCGGGTCAACACAGTTTTCTTTTCTTTTTTTTTTTTTTTTAGTTTTGGCCAGAATTTGGCATACGTTCTGAGAAAAACTGGCTATAAACACGTCACATAGGCCTGGATCAACAATAAAGGTTTGTTGCTTGTATGTGATAAACATGTTTGTAAACAAAGCAAATTAAAACCAAACTGGCATGACAAAATAGACATTGATGCCTTTTCTTAAAACTGTTTTTATTTCTAGCCGATAGCTTTTCCCATCTTCATTGTCTTAGAATAGAATAGAATCTATTAGAATATATTTGAATAGATCAGAATAGAATAAAATAGACAACTGGTCCCAAGAGAAATTTTGCTTCTTAGATGTGCACAGAGAAGACGAAAAAAACTTACAACAACAAATGCAAATTTAATACAATAGAACAAAACAATATCAAGAAACGAGTCTATTTGTAGAGCCAATATCCTTTTCTCACCCTCTGCCTTTCAATGCCTCTGATACGTAATACATTAATTACACCACGCACGTTTCTCATCCCTAGCTCTGTAATAGTAACAGTTTTGTTGTCGAAAAGATTTTTGTAGCGTTGCCGGTGTACTGGAGATGCAACACTGTATCACATTTGCATAGCGATGCAGTGCACCCTAGTAGAACAAACGTATACTTGACCAGCGCGGTCAGTCTGAGGACTTGAACTGTACTGTCGGGAACATGTATTACTTCTTTTTTCTTTGATTTCAATGCATATTTTATATCAATATTAATTTAAACTACCAGCAGAGCACCCCCGGCTTCAAAGGCCAAGGATAACAATTGGTACTACACTGTAATTGGATTTCTACTCAGCCGTAAAATCTTAGTCTTGTTTTGATTGGCTTTGTTCTCTTTCTTCCTCTCTGTCTCTCTCTCTCTCTCTCTCTCTCTCTCTCTCTCTCTCTCTCCCCATCTCTTTCTCCACAGTTTTGCTTTACCTCTATGCACTAGGCTTATCATAGGAAGCCAGAAAAAAGTTTATTGTATTTAATTGTTATAACTTTTTGAAAAGATTGATTGCAACTTTGTTTAACCCAGCAATTCGATACAAAAGCGATTGGGTTAGGTTATTTGACGCCTATGAAAATTAATTTATATGATTCTTTAACCCGTTATTGCCACTTGGATAAGTTGTGTCCAGGCGAGAGAGTGAGTCTGATGTTTGCGCAGCTCTTTCTCACTAAAAACAAATTCTTTGCGCCAGTCTTAACAACGGAGCACTCTTGTCATTTATGCGGAAGGGTCTGCAGGGCAAAAATAGGACTTATCAGTCACATGAGAAGCCATAAGTCATGAAAGAGCAGTCTTTCTATTCTGTCCTCTGTGTCCTTTACTTCTCTTTATTGTCCATGTGTTGAAATTCTCAACAATTTCTGTTCTTTATTCCTCTGGTGTTGTTAAGGTCATCATCATACCTGATGGACGAACTATTATTATTGAAGCTGCAGCGTTGAGCAAAACAAGTGACCAGATTGCAAAACAACGGAATACTCCTGCCATTCTTATTATTATTAATATTATTATTATTGTATGCTATTTACCCACGACTTCAAGGGCTAGGGACAAAAAATTCTACTCTCTTAATCTCTTAATGCAGTTTTGATGAGCATTGTTTTCTTTCCCTCCCCAACGCTTGCGACTAAATCGTGAGGAGCAGCCGGGCGTTGATTGGCTGTTACAATTGCCGTCGAGGAATAGTGTCCATTGTCGATTCAAGTGTGCACTGGAATGGTCAGATGGACCTGGGGGGCGTGAGGGTCTAGTCAGTTTGTATCAATGGGCGGTAGTCAGATCGACTAATCAGGCGAAAAGGGGCTGGGGTAGCCATTGGCGATCGGCGTACCGACAATGACCAACGCAAAATGCGATACCTAAAATAACAGCCAATCAACGATCGGCTGCTCCTCACGATTTAGTTGCCTGTCTCCCCAGCCCCCACCTTGCAATCCTCCCCATTACCCCACCTGCCCTGTCCTATCCCCGTCTAATTAAATTTCAAGGTCAACGCATATCAAATGCGGTCGATTATGCACTGGATCTATCGAAAGGAGCAAAAAAAAAAAAAAAATGGCCTGAAACTTCAATGAACACAGTGGTTCGATAGAAAACTGATTGGACTAGATTATAATTAGTTTGGTACCTTGGAAAATTAATTGTATAATAATTGAAAATGTTATTCAGGCTGGGGTGTTGTGCAAACGAAATAGTAAAATTGCATTAAAATGAAGAATGTTGTTGTCAGTACGTACATCCCCCAAGTGTTTTACCCAAGGGGGCACTGTTATAACTCCTTTTGTGACTCCAGAGCTAGAGAGCCCCCCCCCCCCCCCACAGGACTCCTAACAACAGCCTTAATCAATTATTCTTTCAGAATTTCTTTCTGGGTTCCTCCTATTTTTGGTTGAACGGGTAGGGGGCAGGCTTAGGGGTGCCATAAAATTGCACTACTAGAGCTAAACGCTAGGGGTACGTACGTATTTATAACAACAGCCACCACAATGAAATATTCCCGCCATTATTTAATTTTTTAATTTTTTTTTTTTACAATAAGATATTAATAACGAACGTTGCTAAGTGAGCTTTGCTATCACCGTCGACCATTAAATCACACACCTTGTGGTGATCGTTATAATAAGTTATGTAATCACTCTATCGCTTATTGGGGTCCTCAGAGCATTGGCTAACTAGATAACTAATGAACTAGATCTGTCATCATGTCAACTGTTGTAATACTGGCAAGGAAGTCTGCGCTGCGCCTATCACTCAACTGATTTTATGTTCATCACTAAATGGCTAAAGATCTGTCATTGTACATGGAAACAAATGTTGTTTTTTCAAGTAATATGAAAGAAGGTAAACCAATCCAGTACCATATTTCGCACCATATCTTTATTTTATTATGCTTTTTTGCAAACAGTTCCTGAGTACAAGAATTACTGTACATCTTTATTCCAATTCCGCGACCTTAATTCTTTTGTTTTTCCAACTCCATCTTTTGTAAAACTGGGAAATTGCAGTTTAAAATTTTTGGCGGCTTTAGCAATACTGCAAGGAGTCAAACTGAATTGGATCTGTAAGACAGCTTGGTAGTGCTATGACGCATTTTAAACAAGTGTGAAAATGTGCGCATTTTCTGGGTAGCTCATTTCCAATCTTCGACACGACATAAGCCAATGACAATGGTCTGTCCAAGATGAGATGGTCACTAATCATTTATGTGCAGTCTGATTGGTTTGCTTAACCAGCCGACCATCTGTTGGCCAGAGTAAACCTGGCCCAACTGTTCTCCTTTGTCGCCGACAGTGGCTAAAGTTACATACCTGTATCAAAATACTTGACTATGGATACTCCCCTCCAACGTCATTATCATCATTACATACACACATACGTTCAATACTTGTATTCCTAGACTTTGTCCAGAACGAGAAATAGAAACAGACCCACATCAGGCTTTCTTTACTGACTTGGATTTAAAGTCCCCCCACTTTTTCAAAAAAGAAAACCATTTAAATTTAATAACCCAGACCTTAAAGTTTCAACCCAACAACAGTCTCAGAGGATTGGACTTTCACAGAATTAATTCAGAGTTGTATGTGTGAGAGAATCGTTTATTGCAACCTGCACTGCATCCCTGCAAATTCTCTCGGTAAATAACGTACTAGAAATTCGGCACTGCACATTTTTTACCCAGTTCCCTCACCCAAACATTAAAATAGCAGCAATTCTGCAATTTCTAATTATGAGTTTTGATTTTCATTTGCTTTTCCTCTGGCAGTCTCCTTCACCATTTTATTTTTTAAATCATCTTTCATTTATTCTGAATTAAAAAAAAAAAAAAAGATAGATAAACGCGCCGGACAGTCAAGAGCTAGCTCACCTGATGGGAACTGCCGTTCGACCAAGATCAATAGATCTAAGGATATTAATCCGCCAGACACCTTACAATAGGACGCAATTAGAGCGTCTCATATAGATTCTATTCCCGTGGCGCCCGGTCGGCCAAGTGACGCCTAGGCCCCTTGATCGGCATGATGAAATCGTCTGATCGGCGCTCCGATGAATGGTCGACTTCATAACGCCTGATGGATATGGTCGTAAACATTAGTGTAATATTTTGTCATTTTCTAATTGAAATTCAGCCCTGTGATTGTCATAGGAAGATGGACCCTTGGGTGGACATTATTTTTCAGTAAAAAAACCTTTTCTACATATTGAAAGATATCCAGTGTTGTTGTTGTTGTTGTTGTTGTTGTTGTTGTTGTTGTTGTTGTTGTTGTTGTTGTTGTTGTTGTTGTTGTTGTTGTTGTTGTTGTTGTTGTTTTCTGAAAAAGGAGATAGAACAAACAAGAACAAAAGTGGCGATATGACATGGCTGTTTTTACCTCCCTCTGTGGGTGAACTTTTAAAGGATGAAGAAGAGTGATAGCCCCCCCCCCCCCCACCCGCCCCATCTCTCAAAACAAAAGAAAATTAATATGATTCTTTAAAACGTACTCATCCGTCATCGGTGACAGGCAGCCTGGACATAAATTTAAATGAGGATCATTTTCAGAAAATTGGGAAGAATTGAAATTGTATTGAATACGGCAGAGAATATCAACGTGCTAGAAAGACGGGTAGGCTTTATTGTTAGGAGACACCGAGAACATCTTTTGTGAAGACGAATAAGAGAAGAATAGAATGTAATTTGCATTCATCATTGTTGTTGCTGTTGTTGTTACGATAGTGAATAGCGCAGTCAATAACAACAACAAAAATCCCACAAGTAGTACTGACCTGAAGTTTGTACCTGTCCCCGTGGAATTATCCACACAAAAACATTTTCAAATTATGCAAGCCAAAACCCCAAATTATGCAAAAATGATGCGGCCTATGGGTAAGTCCTATAATTTAACTATCTGACCAAAAAAGGCTTGATAATAACACAACACCATTGAATTAGCCATGCAGCCCCTGTGGCTACCATTGGAGGATGCAGTAATTTTTGTGGAAAGGGTTCCCTAACCGACGCCACTGAAACGATGCAGAAATAGTTTATTGTATCCTCCGGGAGAAGGCAACACTAAACGATGCTGAACAAAAAATATTGTATCCTCCGAGAGAAGACAATCACTAATGAAATGATATAAGTGTCAGGTATTAACTATTAAAATCTTATTTGAAATTGGCCGACGGTTACGGAACTTTTATCATTTTTATAGCCATGAGTCAATTGAGTGCCAATTTGCGGAGATCTTTCCTTAAGAACTAATAATGGGATAATCCGGCCACTGCCCCACCTATTGACGAAATGCAGGCAATTTATATGGACATCTCAATATAGAATAAAGAAGAAGGTGGGGCAGTGCCTGGACTGGGCCCAGTAATAATCGTTATAAGAGTAAGACAAAACTACAGCTTTCACCGCTCTTTTTAAAAAAACGTTCTAATGTCTACACTTCAACACCCGTAGAACTAGAACGGAGAAGGCGTGGATCTATCTCGTATCTGAACACTATCGCAGGAATTGAGGTCTAGATAAGTACCGTAATATAAAAAACAGAAAATTTCACAGATAAAGATTGTTAAGTTGATCGATATATGGAGGCACCGTAATGAGTCTACAGTAGTAAACGAAGATCCCTGATGAATGACTGTGTTGACGATAGGAATCGTGGATTGCGCTCTGAGTTTGAGATTGAGAACAAAAAAAAAACAACTCGATAATCTATGACTAAGCATAAGGGACATCACTCCAGTTATAGTCGTTTTTTCGTAGGTTCGGAATATCGCAAAATATTAACTTCTAGGCCTAAACTGCAGCCAAAAACGAAAAAAAAAAAAAAAATTTCCTGAAAAAAGTCGAAATTACCCGGCCGCGGCGGACACGTAATTCCGCGGGGACAGATTTGCACATAGGAATGCCGTCATTCCTACATAGATCAGCTGATTACGGACATGGCACCGACGTCATTAATGTAAGGAACCCGCCCCTGTGGTAATCCTACGAATATCTACGTCGGATTGACATATGTTTGCTGGCTGGGATCGCTATTTCTCGGGATCCTCAGCCTAAGGCTGTTGTCCCTCGGTTGTTATTGTTATTAAAGTTGTTACTTTCAGTGGGGGTGTTAGCTCCTTTTTAGGTCATCGTGGCTATAACAAAGACAGGACTTTGGGCCTTCCATCAGGTCATGGACGAGGTCACCCAAAAAGAAACTACATTGTACCACAAACTTGGAACCTCTCACACTCGGGTTCAGCGGTCTAACCACTCTGCAGACTGTTCGGATTTTTTATTTTTTAATTACTAATTCTCTAAGTAAAACAGCCCTTGGTGTGTAGCTGGCAATCAATTTACCAGCTTATTTTATGATTGTAAAGGGAGACTAAAGTATAAATTACTTGGGGGGGGGGGGGGGTTAAATTACTTACAATATTTTGACATGTGTAAAGTACCGTCTCAACACAATAACAAATTTAATAAATCCTGCAACAGGCCATTTTTTTTATGTATGACTGCAGTAATGATGTCTCTGGTCTTGGTTATATACTCCAAGTTAAACCTCTGCACCGCTGTACTGCTGTTTGTTATTTTAGGGCAACATCAATACCGTATCGGGGTTTTTGTGTGGAGTTATTGAGCCAAATATCAATTTGTGAAAAAGAGCTTTGGTCTTCGGTGATCGACTCTAACAATCACGCTATAAGGTCGTTTTCTGGAGTTGTTTGCCTTCCATAAAGGATTTAATTGCCGTCTATTGTGCCCGGTGTTCGTTTCTCTTATGTGTAGGGAAATTGTGCATACTTTTGAAGGTTCTGAGTGCTGATTGGTTCCCAAAGGTTAGCGATTGGGTCTCACCACAGGTCAAGTACACTGAAGTGGGGATGTTATCGGAGAGCAAATAGGATAGGGAATTATCTACGGTTAGTTAGTACCACACGAAGGTACGCTGGACGCCTGAGCTCCTCTGAAGAGACATAGAATGAACGACAAGGAGGACTTCGGGAAAAATTGGAGGTTACTTAATCTTGTGGAATCAATTCATTTGGAACTGTGCTGAAAAAAATGTTTCTCAAATGACGTCAGAGAGTGAATGTGGAATAAACGACATCAAAATGTTAAGGTAGGCGTGTACATGTTGGTGTTATAGAAACGTTAATGGTTCAGAATACACAATGTAGTTTCAAACAAATTTGTCAGGATATGGCTGTAAACGCTGAAGCCCTGCGCAGACAGCCATATGAACAAAACTACACAATGTTTCAAATGAAAACGAAAATATGGTATGTAAAGCAAACAAGATTGCCACAAATCTCTATTTCCACAGTACAATGTATTGTAAGTTATAAATCTGGTTTATAGATTCGGTGATGACTAGGGTCAACTCCTGGACTGAATGCTTTAAAACTCAAGTTCTCTACTCTCGCTTCGCTTATTAAAACACGGCTGCACATTCTCACATCGGTTTGTGGAACTGAGGGCAGCTTGTACAACGAAGATACTTTCGGATTTCAAAAAAATTTAATTTCACTCTTTGATTGGGTGCCCCTTACAATGGATACCCAGGATCGTCGCATATTGCCCCCCCCCCCCCCAAACCCATTCTGCACATCACTAATAAATCAGTAGATAGATGGTGGTGCAGTAATTTCTCAACAATTTTCTTCTGCCAAACAAGCAACTGCTAAACCGTTAGGCCTAATTACACGAAATAAATCTGCTTGGAGACATTTAGAACAGTGCGTTTCCTGGTACATGTATAAAAATGCCTTTTAGGACATTTTTGATAGGATAATTCCCATCTATCTTTTTGTGATCTGTACTGCTGCAACCCCTGATTAATTGATTGGTTGACTGATGGGTGGATGGATGAATGATCTACTGATTGATTAGATGCGCTACAATGAAGCTCGTTGAATGTAATAATGAATTTGTTGTCTACTGTAGGCATACACTCCCATTGCCGGTCAGTATAAGGTCCACTGATCAGGTTTATTCTAGAATATATTTCCCTAAAAATTGAGATGTTTTGTCATCGACATTGATCAAACAAACAGAGTTAAATTTGGCAGTATATAATCGGGAACCAGTTTTGCAAGAACGCAGTGGAACACACCTGAAATATGAGAAGTATCTTATTGTATTTCATAATCTGCTCTGGACACACCGGGTGTAATCACTATGTACACCTACTTAACGCTATTATGAACTTTGCCCCTAGAGTTCAGTAGCCGGAACCTACTTCAGGTTTAGCAAAGTGGCAACGCATATTTAGTTTAGACAACAGCACAGGTAGGCCTGCTCCTTAAGCTCCTTAATTAGGTAGGGCGTTGGCCTAAGAACGATAAACAGTCTGGACACAGATGGGATGAGGAACTCAAAAGTTTAGGATAACAAAAATGTTTTACTATTTAAACGTGTCATGTTTCTACAGTGCCCCGCCTTTTTACACATTAACAACACATCATAATTCAAGTTCAAGCCGAAAAGTACATCATTGGAATTTTGTAGTGTTTCTCCTGCTTGTTCAATTATGAATTGTCATAATTGTTTGACTTCGAGTGGCTCTTTTTGACATTTTTTTCAGAGCATATCTGGAAATTAATTACCATTTAAACAGCTAATGAACGTTTTAATTACTTTCAATTTACACAATTTTAACGACCTGAGTAAAAACAAACACATACAAAAGTTTGCACAACTCTCTCCCCCCCCCCCCCCCTTTAAAAAAAATTAAAATATTTTGAATACCTAGAGTATCTTGAGAAAGAGCCGAGAGGTGTTCTTGATGACCTGTTGACCCCACCCCTCCACTCCTCACCCCACAGAAGTAAACAAGTACAGGGCAGTTGAGGTAAATATTTCTGTTGGCTCTACGCCCGGCCTCAGAATCGTGGTACCGAGGCTAATAAATTTTTACACTGGGCCTTACCCACTGCAACATCGAAGCCCTACCTTGTTTTTACGACGTCACTGAGGTGCGGGTAGGAGGAGAGAACAGTGGTTATGCGTCACTGTGTGCGCAGTGCTGGCTCCGTTATGTGATCGGGCGTTTTGTGATCGTGCACCTGTACAGATAAATATAGATCTGTTTACAAAGTCTACCTGGCCGGGATTTGGAGCCAACAGCCTTAGAATGAGCACCCGAGAAATCAAAAGATCTTCTGTCCAATAAGGACTATCGACGTATGCGCATGGCATTCAATTGAGAAGTCATTAAAGTGTGATTATTGTAGTGTTAAAAGTAATTTTGCTTGCCGTATGTTACACAACGATTAAATGCTGCATCTCCCTTGTGATGTATCTCCCGTATGATCACAAGGATGCAGTTTCTGGCTGTGCGCGCGTAGGTTTAGACTTCACACTATGTCCCAGCTTCAACCATTTATTTAAAGTGTACCTTCACAGGCCCGACTGTGAAAAACCAGAAACACTCAAGAAAACAGAAAAACCTTCATTATTATGACATTCTTTTCCGTCTCAGCTAAGGATCAGGTTGAGTTTATAAAACTTAGCATAGACTGAGGGTCTGAAATCTGAAATACCCCTCGGTAATCCTAACTTTAACTAGTCAAACAAACCAAATGTTGTCTAACTTGAGTTGTCCACTGGTTAAGTTTTAGTCATCAGTCTGAGAAACTATTTAGTTACGGGTAATTTAAATGTTACTTTTCCCTTTCCAGATTAAACAAATCACCCATTTGCGCTTCGAACAAGAAGGCTTTTTGTTCTAGTCCGGTAACTGATTCATTTCTTGGACTGGGCATCTTTAAAAAGAACAAAAAAACTTGTGCGCTTGGCCTCAGAAATAGGTGAATGCCAAATTATATAAGTTTATGAAGCGTATTCTCGGTTTACGATTCTTTAATACTGAAACAAAATAACGTTTATTAATTTCAGTCGCGGTAAACAAAGTTTTCGATTACTCTGGTATTGTAATGCACACCGTAAAGAAAAGACTCCAGTCTAAGATTACCTCGCCCCAGAACGATATGTGTCCTCCGGTATCGTGTATGCCCTCATTAATTAACTTCTGTCATCAACCAAATTGGTCATGTGCGGTATCGGTATGTGAGTTAATGAGTCTAAACCTCTTCAGCGAACGGGTTTAATTATAACGGATTCAAAAATTAGCGATTGCTGTTTATCTATCTATCTATCTATCTATCTATCTATCTATCTATCTATCTATCTATCTATCTATCTATCTATCTATCTATCTATCTATCTATCTATCTATCTATCTATCTATCTATCTATCTATCTATCTATCTATCTATCTATCTATCTATCTATCTATCTACTATCTATCTATCTATCTGCCTGTTTCTCTGTATTATGCTAAATTCAATTTGTACAAAAGAAGTAAAATGCACGGGAAAAGTTCCACACAGTGTCCTAAGTTTAATGTAATGAATTTCTTCATGATTTTAGAGTAATCAGAATGTTCAAGCATTGTAATTAATGTCACATGTCTTTCTTACTAATAATGATTGATCCTGTCTATGTGTGCTAATTAGCTGGAACACGTCATTATCATTACCTGGTCATGCGAATGCCAAGGTTTAACATAAGGTTTTCCGGAATATTCTGAAGATGGATCCAATTCAGGTTAAGTTCTTGTCAACCACTGGAAAGTGCCTTCCTGGGTGTGTACACCCGATACCGGTTTAGCTGTAGGTGGGAAACCATAGCAACGAAGAGATTGTACGCCACAGAAGGTCAGCAATGCAGGGACATTCAGGGTAGCGGTTCAGTTCTGTTTTGTCTCGGTTCATTCAGTTGTGAGCGGTGGACTATGGGGTTGAACGGGACCTTGCGCACTAGTGAGACAGAAAAAATGTATGTCATCATACTTAGGACACTTAAGAATCGATTTGAATCTGCTGCAGGAAAGAGAGCTCAAGCACTAAGTCAGACCTGCTGCAGCACAAACCTTCTACGCTTCTTGTGATTGGCTCAAGCTATCTCTGTTTACAGGTTAGTGAAATGTAATGCAGACCAATAATAATAACTCATTATAGATTGAAATTGTGTGAATTGCTTTGAAAGTTGATTTTAACCAAATTCTTTCTGTTCTTTGTTTTTGGTGAAGGAGTGATGGATAAGCTTTTCACTGTGGTCTTTCAAGCAATTCTACACGTGAGGACGTTATTTCATATTCAGATGAAGAACGCCAGCAACTTCTAAGTACTTTGATATAACACTCGTGAAAGACTGTAGGACAACACCAAGCCCTGATATAGTGCTCACCCAATAAATAAGACGGACACGAACACTGACAGCTCAGCCTGTGAGCAACAGACTTAGCCACGCCTACAAAGACGTCAGCGCAGGCGCAGCGTCAAAGTCAGCTTCACATGACAGCGTAGCCACGCCTCAATGCAGGATCAAATCATGGCATGTTTCGGTGGGTGTGTCCCCGAAGGAGAAAGGGGCGGACCTTACTTGTCACACGAGCAAGCAAAAAGAGCAAGATTGCGCGATAAGGAACTGACCAAACTGCTCAACAAACAACACAAAGAAGATATGAAGAGGCTCAAACTTTTGCTATTAGGTGAGTGAATTTTATTTTTTCGAATTAATAATAATAAATATTCTCACTCTACTTTAAAGTCTTTCAACATAGCAGATGTTTTTGCTTTTGACGTCCATGGTCAGTCCAGTTAAGAATGAAAGCTTTAATTTTCCGTTTTGAACTACTACAACAAAAAACAAAAAAAAAACCAAATCGTTTCCACTGTCCAAAAGCTTTATCATCAGACTCAGTGTTGATGATGCATTCAGTACGAGTGACATCAAAATTGGTTCCTTTACTTTTGAACAAAAGTGGTGTGTTGCAAAATTTCGTTAATATAACTTTTAGCAAGAAAGTAGACGATCCTTTTCCCTTCATTCTGTTGTTCTCAAAGTCCACTAATGCATCGACGGTGGATTTTGTATTGAAAGCTTGTACTTTCCAACATTATATCTACCTATTTTGAGAGGTGTATAGCGTTTCTGGCAGGACATTTCACATACAATATCCTGTTACCCGACCTATATGCGTCGGCCATCTTGAATTTTTGACACCATTTTAAAAACATTTCGCGGCCAATCCCTTTTTCTGAAATACTTACTACGGCGCACTATTTGTGCCAAGTTTCATGCTGGTATCTTGTTTGAACGATTGTTCCCACAATATACAAGGGGCAAACCAATAGTTTCAAATCTGAATATGAATGAATAGAGCTTGAGGGTTGAACTTTTGCATACTTATTAGTCTTTCTCTGCATAGACGGCCTGCACAGCTACACAGTTTTGCCACTGATGGTTGACCTTGAGAAGACCTTGACAATAGAGAACCCCCTCTCTGCGAGAAAACCAGTCTTGTACTGCTTGTTTCACTGTATCATCACTTTCAAAATGTCCTCCTTCCAGGTGCTTTTCAGTGTTAGGGACAAGTAACAGTCTGAAGTAGCCAGATATGGAGAATATGGTGGATATTGTAAAACTGTCACAGCTGCAATCTCTGGCTGTTTCTGCTGCTCTTGACATGAACGACAGTAAAGAGCTAATTACACAGGGAAAAGAATGTTGATTATGTTATTGCTGAAATGAAAGTCCAGTGGATAATTTTGTTTTATTCCTTAGGCACCGGAGAATCGGGCAAAAGCACCATCACCAAACAGATGAAGATCATCCACATCAACGGCTACACCTTCTCGTATGTTTGTTTACTGTCTGTGAATCATCTTCATTTTCATCATTGTTATTCTGTTCTTCATTGTCACCGTAATTATCATTCCAGAAAATGAAAGAAAACAGGCAGATGGACTGCGTTATAATATTATAATTTATAAGATCAGATAAGAGAAGAATGGCTGTATAAAGGAACTTCACATTCAAATAGCGTTTAAGTACACATGCATGGCACTCACAGATCTTATGTGTCATTACATAAAAATATCATAACTCAATAACAGGCTTACTGAAGTAACATTACAGCTATATGGTTGCATGAAGTAACGTGCCATGGAACCGTAGTGAGATATAGCACACATATAGCTACCACGTCTTGGTGATGGCAGCGTCCTATCATTATTAGTCATATTCGGTCATTGTGTCACGGTACTCTACAATTCAAGATAAATAGTAGACACGTCGCCTTAATTATTAAGGAAATTAATATTTTTTGTGTGTGTTGTGACATTAGACTAACCTTTCTCTCCCATTCAAATACAGGGAACGATTGGAAAAGATTCAAGATATCATTAGGAACGTCCGAGAATCTATTTTGGTAAGATAACATAATGTAAAACACAAAAATTATTTTATTTAATGTGAGTGGGCATGACAAGATCGGGCTTAAAGGTGAAAGGCCAATTTCCTGGAAAAACAAATAAAAACAATCGCTCCAAACCGGGGAAAGATTCTGCCTTCAGTTGACATAGTTTGCTGGAAATCATCTTAGAAATCTTTCATTTTAATTATTTTAAAAGGTATAAAAATTTCACCTTTAGCCTGGTTTGCTCAGATCCTCCCACAGAATAGACGTGGCTTAGTACTGTATTGACCGACTTTTGTGTAGGCCTAATTGTATTCCCCAGCCAGTGTCTGCTATCTTAAATTAATAATGTTTAAATCAATCATTTCCGCCTACACAAAGCTTAAGGATGTCTTTTCTGAAAATTTGTTGGTCTTAACAAAGTGTTTATTTGACCTTCAGCTCCATGGGGCCACCCAGAAAGTACGCAGGCTCGATTTTGGCCATGTCCCCCCCCCTCCCCCCACACCACAAACACACTTTATCCCCCCCCCCACACACAACAAAAACACTTTATCCCCCCCCCACACACAACAAAAACACTTTATCCCCCCCACACATAACAAACACACTTTATCCCCCCCCCCCCACACACAACAAAAACACTTTATCCCCCCCCCACCCCACACACGACAAAAACACTTTATCCCCCCCCACACACCACAAAAACACTTTATCCCCCCCCCACACACAACAAAAACACTCCCCCCCCCACACACAACAAAAACACTTTATCCCCCCCCACACACAACAAACACACTTCATCCCCCCCACACACAACAAAAACACTTTATCCCCCCCACACACAACAAAAACACTTTACCCCCCCCCCCCCCACACACACACAACAAAAACACTATATCCCCCCCCCCCACACAACAAAAACACTTTACCCCCCCCCCCACGCAACAAAAACACTTTACCCCACCCCACCCCCCACACACAACAAAAACACTTTATCCCCCCCCCCCACACACACAACAAAAACACTTTACCCCACCCCCCCCCCCCCAGTAGCAAGTTTTTCTACGCTTGGTTGAGCCCCCCACCCACCCCCCCCCCACCCCCCCAACCCACCGCCATACGAAGGTCCGCCTATGAGAATGGCGAATGCCCATAGTCAGGCCTTGATATTCGATAAGTTTATGTAGGATTTTGCACGGTCTGAATAAACTCTGGCGCTTTCATAAGAAACGTGATTTTTACAATTCGTCATGGTGCTCACCTTTTAGCCTAAGTCATTTTTTGTACTTCTGAGAAAATCGCAAAAAAACTTATTTAATCTTCTGCAATGCAGTCAGACAGGCCAAAATGACTCTAGGTAAAAGTGACCATCATCCACGTTGGGCTGAAACAACCCCAGAACCAAAAATGGTCCACGTCTATGAACGAGTTACTTGTGGGCCATTACAGACAGTTTTATTTTCAGTATAATGGCTTGGCACTTTTGAATGATTTTTACATTAATAGATGCACCATGGAAATGGCAATTACGTAACAGGTACATTCTGTTTTGGCCAAACGGTTTGCACCATGACAAATTGTAATCTGACTACTTAAATTGCCCAAATGATAACAACAATAACAACCCATTCGTCTCATGCCCATGGTTAAATAACATACGTCATCTTCCAGGAAACAACCGTTCCTCCCCCCCCCCCTTCCACCACACCCACTTACTCTTCTGATATCGACTGTGTCGTGATGAAACCTAGCAACTGTCTGAGAAAGTTTGATCACCACTTATGTGAAGTGAACACAAATATTTAAGTGGTTGCAGTAAATTTCGCCATCACCCGAAGTGACAGTCGTTGAGCAAAATAAATGAATGTACCTTTAGTTTTTGTTCCACACCGGCTTATCAAAGGATGGCAGACCTATTATCGGCTCATCAAAGGAATGGTGAGAAGCCGCTTGCACATAAAAGGATGGTAGACACCTGTCGGTTTATCAAAGGAATGGATTAGGTGTTTGTTTTCAAAGCAACGGTGACCAGTCTTTGTGATGGGAATGGGCCGGCCCACCAGGTATTGCCGCTTTTAGATGTCGCCGTTTGATCATATTGATATTAAAAGAGAGTTGGGTTTTTTTTTTCATGGGAAGGAGAATTTGAGGAAGGGGGGGGGGGGGGGAGTGGAAAGAATTAGGACTGTCGTTGTGTTTGCCCTAATGAACCAACTGGCGTCATTAATGGTATAAATAAGATGAGAAAATTTCTCCGACACGGTAAGAATCATGAAAGTGTAAACGATGTAATTTTTTTTTTTTAATGGATTTTACGGGCAAATTAAAAAAAGTCCTAATTTACATGACAATGAAAGTGAATTTAATAAGAAGTCTGGTAAATGCTAGCGCATTGTTATGTGAGAACCTCGTAAGCACACCGAGCCGGCCGAGAACTGCTGTGTTGAAGTCAGAGTGGCCTTGTTTCATCACGGCAGATTTCACGGAAAGCGCACTTTCGAGGTTTCGTTTTTTGCAGATTTCACCCATTTCTAAGGACCTTTCGCAAAAATTTACCCGTTTTAACACAACATGTAGCATGGTATAAGAAGTTAACAGACCGAAAAAAAAAAAAAAACGATTTTCGAAAACTTGACCACTTACGAGGTTTCATCACCACAGAATGGATATTCAGATCAAAACCTCCTATCTCCCTTCCGAGCTTACAAATTCTAGGATGGCTCTTCCTTTCAAGAATACGTTGTATTCACGATGAAGTCAATTGATTGAATCCTTGAAAGTTGAAGGATGTTTTCACAAACATTCAAGTTCTTTACATTTTTTATTGTTGTTTTGTACTATTTCTCACACCAGTCAATGCTCGCGGCCATGCAACAGTTGTCCATTGATCTAGAACATTCGGAGAACAGAGAATCTGCCGATTTCATTCTTGCCGAGGCAGCTGAGCAGAGAACAGAACCTTCAGAGGTGAGTCACTTTGGTACATGTACTTTCTGAGACACTAAATGTCCACAAATTGCTTGCGTAAAGAAAAGGCGAGTACTATTTTTTAGCTTCATTATGAAGAGCACTCACGTCGTCGGACGGAATATGACGAATATGAGGAATTGATTCGTCTGGATATCCTGTGTCTCGGGTACTTTCGTACTTTATATAGTTTTTTTTTTTTAGAAGAACCCAAACACCATTTGAGGTAATGGCTGGATGTGAATAAGTCACCATTTCATTGAAAACGCATAACAGTCACAAGAGTAACAACAACATATTATGTTTGAATACAAAGAAATCTTGAAAACAACAACAACAATAACAACAAAAGGGTATTTCCAAGGTTGTTGAGTTCTTAATTTTAAAAACACATGAGTTCAAGTACTATTATACATAAGACTACTTTTCGATTAATGGCGAACTTAGAGATATGACTACTATTCGAAAAATTGAGAACTAAAGGATACGGCTACTTTTCTAATAAAAATTAGGCGAACTAACAGATACTTCTACTTTTCGAATAATTGCCAGCTAATACCTAACTAACAGATAAGACTACTTTTGGTATAGTTTCGACTAATATATCAGCAAACAAATGTTAAATTTAAATAATGACTAAAATAAAAGAATGACTCAAAATTCAATGATGACTAAAATAAGATCAAAGGCATTGTGTGCTCGCTTACAACTCACCACGGATCAACATGCTGAGTCCTGTGTTGTGTACTGACATTTGACCTCAATCCATTTCAGGCATTTTGGGATCATTGTGAGAAGCTGTGGTCAGATCCAGGTGTCCAGCAGTGCTATGACCGGTCACATGAATATCAGCTCATTGATTGTGCCCGATAGTAAGTGCACAGCCTATTCTAACCGTTGTCAATGTTATCTCTGTGGGCTTTGTTTTTTTTGTTCAACATTCTTTTGTCATATGTTATCGACATCATTGTGGCAACCGCTGTTATTGCTAATTTGGATTTCCCTGTTTAATATCCCTAGCATTATCTGTCTATGTATCCATCTATTATCTATCTATCTATCTATCTATCTATCTATCTATCTATCTATCTATCTATCTATCTATCTATCTATCTATCTATCTATCTGTCTTTCGGCATGTCTGTCTGTCTGTCTGTCTGTCTATCTATCCGTCTATCTATCTGCCCGTCTCTCTGCCTGTCTATCTACCTAACTATCTATCTGTCTATCTGTCTGTCTATCTATCTGTCTGTTTGTCTGTCTGTGCTTCTGTCTGTCTGTCTGTCTGCCTGTCTGTCTGCCTGTCTATCTATTTGTCTTTCTATCCATCTGTCTGTCAATATGTCTAAACACATTATCAGCACATCACGAGCAACCAATAACCATGGTTCCTATTTATGTATTATTATGTTCCTGCTCGGTTCAGTATCCCGCCTATTCGGGGCAAAGAGAAGGATCTCAATATTACTTCAGTTGGGACTCTAAATCCGTCTTCAATGGCCTAACTAAGCTCATATTACAGTTTTCAGAAAAGCTAATATTACCTGCTCATAACGGTGAAAGGACATAATTAGTCTAATGGTGCCAAATGTTTAGCTTCTTCGTGTCGCATACGGATTGCCCCATTTTGTTGTTGTTGTATACGTGAAGCTTAGCCTAATTTTCCTTACTTTTCTTGTCGTTGCTTTTATATGAAAAAAAGAAAATGTTTTTAATAGGAGATCGCCGGAGGTGACCCTGAAATGAATGTCATCGCACTTCTGACTTAACAACCACGCAGCTGTGAATCAGACTTTGTATTTTCAGTGGTTTGTCCTTCAAGCTGAAATACCGTAGTTTATACAATATTTTCATCACGTATCTGATAAGGATTTAGCCAGGTCTCAATCAGCAATACATCATAAACAGTCTTAATTCTGTAGGCTGGTTCTAGCTCTGAGACATAGTCTACTCGGATGGGGAATTATGTCTGTCTGTTTGTCTGTTTGTCTTTGCCTCCGTCTGACTATCGGTCTCTATCTGAGTGTCTCTCTGTTTGTCTGTCTGTCTCTGTCGTTCTCTCTTTTTCTCTATCTTTTCTGTCTCTTTGTTTTCCATCTGTCTGTCTGTCTCTCTCTCTCTCTTCTTCCGTGGGAGAGATGCGTAAATATGTGTGATTTGTAGTTCAGCCAGTCGTACAACAGTCATAAAAACATAGTATCGAATATCAAAACAGAAATCGCTTGCGTCGAAAAGCTGGAGACTTGGCCACTTGTACTTCAAAGCTGTGCCTTAGTTATTTAGCTGTGCATAGTGGATTACTAATTAGGTTTGGGGTATCAGCAAAACTAGGGACGTTTTTTGTTTTGTTTTATTGGGAATGTTGTCGACGTCCATGACGTAACAGTGTCTGCCAAGTAATTGTTACGTGTGTCACAGTTTCTGGCGTATCACCAAATGTCCCTTTTATCCAGGAGGACATTTCTAAGTTCAGTTGAGAGCCAGGCTTCTTAGGCACAGAAAGGCATGCCTGTGGCAAAAATGTCTCTGCTTATCAATTCAAAAGTATTGAAGTTATTGAGAAGATATCGTCCCTCGGGAGACATGTTGGTCTGGAGGCAAGGTGCTCAACTTTCATGGCGAAGGTACCGGGTTCGAACCCCGGTAGGTGCAGGCATGTTGACATATTTTTTTGGGACAAATTCACGTCTATGATCCTATGGTATATAAGATCGAGCACCTAGTCTTCTCGGATAAGGACGAAAAACTTGGAGGGCCCGTGTGCACTTTGCGTACATTTAAGATACTTTGGCAGTTGAACGTCGAGAAGTGCATACCGAACAAGGTCGCTGCCCTGGCAAAATTCTAAAAAACTGATCTCTAGCATAAAAACACACAGAATCAAGAACAGCAACAAATAAAACCAAGAAAAGTGAGTTGTACATGCCAAGGGCAGGTAACTTTTTCACATGAAGCACCTAAAAACAGATCTTGAGGAGTCACGTTGTGAGAATAATTATCGACTTCACCAGGAACAATGATCAGGGAGCAGTAACTCAAAACTGCCAACGTCACTGGTCCGCCAGTACGGAAATGCACGCGGGAATAATCATACGGAAGACGGCTGTCTCACTGTTGTCACAAATGTCAAAGGTACACCGTAGTGTTACACACGGTTCTAAATCCGGTGTCGATTCAATCGGTACTGACCTTGACCTTTGCAACTCTGACACCAGAAGATGGTACCGGTGCCGACGCTGCAGCGGTTCTGTGTTTTTCTTCCCTTTTACCTCTGCCCAAGTTATAAACATTACAGTATAAACTAATTTAAATATTTTGGAGATATTATTCCTGCTTTCCAAAGACACTGCTTCAACAGTGTCCCTCACCTTGATCTGAGACAGCAAACTAAACTTTGACCTTGAAATTTCATTCATGCAAACTCTTAGTGTCATTCAGGGAATCCGGGTCTCAGATTCGACATTAGTGTTCGACTCTTGACGTCACTTCTCGGGTTGGTGTCAGAACTTATCACCAAAGAGTCGTGACGTCATTGGGGTGGTTACACAGAATAGAAAACTAACAGAAGTGAAAGAAATCCACTTTTCATGACTGCAGGAAGGATGCACACCGCCATTTTGGATGAAATGCAACTTCACTTGACTTGATCAGCGGTAAACAATATCCATTTGTACATTTCCGGTGAGGGTAAAATCTTACAGAAGGTTCTAAATAGTTTCTATCAACCCAAAAATATGAACAAACCACAGTAAAAACATACACACTGTCCTTGGCGAAGACGGTCTCTTTCAATTTTGGTTACCGCAATGACCTAGTTTTGCGATTTCGCAGAAGTGAGATCTCTCTTTAAATACATACTCTCTGATGCTACATTAAGCATCGTTGCGCGCGTGCCTAATTGGGAGCAATTGATCTCATCCAAAATGGTGGAGGGTAGTCCAAATTGATGACGTATTCCTGCCTAGTGTCGCTTCTGGTACTACAGTATCTCTGTTCCGTGAGTTGGTCTCGCTGTCGACCCCAAAGAGCAGTTATGTTGTCGGAGCCTGGAATAGCGACACTTATAAAAAAAAAAAAAAAGGTGCTGTCCAGCTCTACCACCGCGACCTCGGCAGTGAACAGAAATTACGAGTGCAATAAACAGTAAAGAAAAAGAAGATAGATGAGTGAGTGTGTGTGTGTGTGTGGGGGGGGGGGTGACATTGGAACACTGAAGGTGATGACGCGGAGAACCAAAAAAATGCATCGCCTTCCAGCACGTTTTAAGACACGATATCAGAACACACTGGTGAAGGTCGCAGACAACAATATAGCAAAATGCAAAAGAAAACAAAACAAAAACGTGTTTTCAAAGAAGTGTTGCTGTTGTATGTAATGACGCCTCTGCAGGGAATTTCAGTGCGGACAAATAGCTCATGCAAAGTCTTAATGTGTATCGGAACAGCAAGGCGATCCCAGGGATGCTCACCAATCTCTAACTGTCGTATCTCAAGGGCGTGGAGGGGGGGTGGGTACCGTATTAATAGCCTACATTGGTGGGGCGGGGGGGGGGGGGGTCGCCAAAAATGGAGCATGCGTAATTTATGGATGGCTTCTGTTGTGGCCTTAGGAAATTAAGAACTGCGTGGTCAGATGTGCGTTTTGACCAGTTTTGTAATCAGATACGATTGGTTTAAGTGTTGGATGGGGCAGGAGTGGCGGTGACTGTTGCTGATCTTGTGACCATACTTTTATCTGGCGAACAGGGTCAGGGAGTTCTTGGGTATTGATTGATTTGTAGGACAGGTGGGATGGGGGATGGGGGCAGGGGAGGGGACATATCCGGAAAGCTGTCTTAAATCAACAACTGGGAGTCGTTATCAGGGAGTAAATACATGACATGGAGGCGGACGGTGGGAAGACTCAGGAGGCCCAACATATCAGGCAGGGAGAGTAATTGGGGGTTGGGACGGGACGGAGAGAGTACGGGGGGAGGGGGGAGAAAGAGAGAGAGAAAGAGGAGAGGGAGAGAAAGAAAGAGAGAGGGAGAGAGAAAGAGAAAAATAAAGAGAATGAGACAAAGAGAGAGAGGGGGAGAGGAGAAAAAGAGAGAGAGGGGGAGAGGAGAAAAAGAGAGAGAGAGAGCGAGAGAGAAACAGTGACACACAGAGACAGACAGAGAGAGAGAGAGAGGCAGATTTATTTTTTTGTTTGGGGGGGGGGGGGGGCGATTGCCGTGGATCTTTCTGTCCCAGATACGGACACGGATAAATCTATCTATCTATCTATCTATCTATCTATCTATCTATCTATCTATCTATCTATCTATCTATCTATCTATCTATCTATCTACCTATCTGTCTGTCTGTCTATCTATCTATCCATCTATCTATCTATCTATCTATCTATCTATCTATCTATCTATCTATCTATCTATCTATCTATCTATCTATCTATCTATCTATCTATCTATCTATCTATCTATCTATCTGTCTATCTATCTATCTATCTACCTGTCTGTCTGTCTGTCTATCTATCTATCTAGCTATCTGTCTGTCTGTTTATCTATCTATCTATCTATCTATCTATCTATCTATCTATCTATCTATGTATCTATCTATCTAGTCAGTGCTAGAATGACCGTGAAGCGCTTCAAGCTTGTAGCACGGAATAAAGCGTTATGTAAATATTATTTTTTATTATTATATTTTCTTCTCCTGTAAAGTTTTGTTCTTCGCACTTGAGCTGTTTTATGATAGGCTCAGCGATACGTTTATTCTACCGTGATATTTTCGGGGGTGGTGAATCGGCTTAACTACAAATGAAATGTATGGAACATTCAGTTTGTTTCCTAATAAGTCTGACTATTTTTTATTTTTTTTTACCTTAATGAGTAGAAACAGGGCTACTTTGTAGTTTAGTTTTGTGGACGCTTCCGAATTCCCTGTCACTGTGGGTACTTTATGTACACATTTAATCAGCCTTGTTAATTATTGGCATCACGGCTAAACTGTGGCTTAGTTTGTTGTATACACTTTCTGTTTCCCCATCACTGTGATTTAGCTGTGTAACTAAAAACAAAAAAAAACGTTTTATAGTTGTTGTCTGGCATCACAGCCAGGCTGTATCATCTGACAGTGAAGTGCTTGTGTAGCCAGGCTGTGGCTTGATCTGATTATCTGACGGAGAGAATTATAAGGACGCACACACACACACACTCACTCACACACATACCCACACACACACACGCACGCACACCCACACATACATACACACAGAATCTTTGATTAACTGGATGGACTCCTTCCCTCGCTAGCATTTCTTCCTTTAGATTTGCAGTTCCGTCCATGAGATTCAAGTGGCTCCCGTTTGAGAATCACCAGTTTTACCGAAGTCTGTCAGTTTACGAACTCACCTGTTTTGTCGTGAATGTTTATATTTCACCAAGTTCCACAAATATGCAACAGTTGAAAGATGCCGTTGCTGTTGAATTCCGGGAAATTGAATTGGCAATGAAGATACACGTCATTGTTTGTTCTATTTTCGGGTTTTCTTTTTTCTGTAGCCTTTTGCCTCTATTTTTCCTATTCCATTGTTTGAGCAGGACATTAACTGTGAAATATGCAACGTGATGCTCTTTTACAGACAGTAAACGTTCGACTCATGTTAGCGTAAGTTTTTCATTTGGGCTATAATATTCCTCTCCATTGTCCCTGACCTATTTGTTCGGGAAAGACGCTGTCTGTGAAATACATTGACTTTCATGCAACATGATCTCCAATCGATAGATCGGGTGGCAGAGGTTAATTAAAATCAAATCAGATGTG